>OVAQ01000301.1:732-37433 GCA_900406345.1 Erysimum cheiri | reverse complement strand
AATTAGATGTCGAAGCAATGACGGCGACGACGGAGCTCCACGATGCAGATCGGAGCCGACGGAGACGAAACCGATGTGAGCTCGTGTGGGGAGCTCCGACTGTTTTTTTTTTTCTTTTGCTTTTTTTCTTTTCTCTGTTTTCTGTTTTTTTTTTTCCCCAATTTAACTAAAATCTTTTATTTTAATTAAATAAATGGGGTAAAATGTTTGTGGGTACAATTGTCTTTTGACATGAAGGCACATTATAAAAGGGACACTAGATTAATTACCAAGGGATATAACAACTTTTATTTTTCCCAATAAGGACATCTCGGATGAATTCCCATTGCTCACTAGCATAACTTAAACTTCTTTCTCCATACAGTCTCATTGATCTTACTTAACTCTTAAGGCGTCCGTCTCTAAAAGGCAAAGAAGATAAAACTATAGCTAAATTACACAGAACAAAAAGATGGGTCACATGAGAGAGCTGCTCTTGTTGGTTGGGACTTGGGACCTCTGTTTGCAAAAATGAGACTGCCCAAGTGTTGAGGAAGTTGTTTTTTTGCTATCACATGGACTCCAAAGAGTTTTTAGCTTAGGCGATTGGGATGTTGGGTTCACCAAGATTCACAAACGCCTCTGCACGAGCCATCCGACTCATGGCAGCGTTCCACGACACCAAGTGGTTCAGAAATGTGTTTATGTACTTAGCCCTGTCGTTCTAGCAACCGATAAAGAAAACACACTCATTTAGCCTTTTGAACAAACAACAGAACACGAAACCTTCAAATATTGAAGTTAGTTTTTACCTTGTAGTCCAGATAATAAGAGTGCTGCAAAGTAAGATTTGAAAAGGAAAAGAAATTAGAAGAATTATTTCTTTGTTTCTAAGTGTATTCTGGGAGTATGAGGGAAGAGAGGAGATGGTTTACCTCCCACACGTCCAAGCAAATGATTGGCTGTAACAACAAAAGAGAGCTGATTAAAGAGGCAACATCGAGTTTAAGAAAGATATATTACAAGAGAATTACTGAGACTCTGCTTACAATATCGTCCCACACGAGTGGATTAATGGCATTTGAGGTTTTGACCACCTCAAGTCTTCTCTCTTCCCTCTTCACTGAAATTACAACAAACAAAAAGATATTCAAGATTTTTCATTTTCTGAGTCCGGTTGACTAATAACAAGTGAAAAGCTAGTAGAGTTTCTCACAGACGAGCCAGACCCAGCCGGAACCAAACTGAGTAAGAGCTGCATTAGTGAACTTTTCTCTAAAATTTGTGAAAGAACCAAAATCCTTGTCAATCTGCTCAAGAACACCCTTTTGAGGCATGTCTCCACCACCAGGTTGCATCGACTCCCAGAAGAAATCATGGTTATAGACCTAAACAACAACATCATCATCATTAATCCTCCCAACATTAACGTCTACCTCGGGTGATGTACAAGCAACTTAGAAAGTAAGTACCTGCGCAGCGTTGTTGAACTCGGGCAAAGGATTCCCATTGTTGTATGTCGCCTTGATAAGCTCTTCCATGGTGTATCCATAGAGCCTATCATCTTTCCCTAACTGTTTATTCAGATTGTCCACATAACCTCGATGGTGTTTACCCCAATGCACTTCTAGTGTTCTTTGACTCATATAAGGTTCCAAAGCATCCTATTCACAATAACTCTGATTAGAATCTCAACAAAAGCTTCTTCTTTGACATATCACCAAAGGCCCTAGGATCAAGACACAGATTAAGATGCAATGTTTCCCTAAAATCACCAGACATTTCACCCAAATTAACCAACTTTCCACAATTTTGTGCTTAGTCTATAACAACAAATGGATTACAGAAGAAAGACAGATACTACACTATACTTGCAATTCATATGCAACACGAGATAAATGTAACCACAAAAGTAAGCGTTTAAGGCTTAGTTGCACTTACAAGTGGATAAGGAGGCGTCTTTAGACCATAGTAAGCTTCAACCTTAAAACCACCTCGATACCCAAGAGAGCGTCTTCTCTGCTGGTTACTCTAAACAGAAGCCAAAAAAGAAACGAAATTTGAAAGCCTTAGTGATTGGATGAGAGAGATTCATGTGAAACAGAACCACAGTAATTTCAATGTCTCACAAGGAAACCAAAAAGAATCGAACCAGATTGACGAGCTTGGAGGATTTCAAACGTATACTAAAATCTGAAATTGTACTGAAACAGCTTGTCGTCACAACACAAGAACTCATTGTTTGCTCCCACTGTCGTCGCCAAAAATCTCACTTCTACTTCGAACTACGTCAATGGAGGATTGAAAAAGAGAGTGCTTCTTCTTCACTCTTGGGCTCGCTTTTTCAGGGAAAGGAAGGGCCTTATCAATCTGTTTGTTCAATCCGGTTAAACTAGAACATTTCCCTCCGGTTAACCATACTAAACCGGTAAATCGAACCGGAAAGATCAACCTGAAGGAGGAAGCAAGGGTTTTAGCAAATACTGACGATCGTTTGTAACCGAACAACAAAAAGCGTATTTTGCTATATCAAGCCGTGAGCTAAAAGCCTAAAACCCTCTTCCTTAAGATTTCAAAGAAACTTTTTTTCGAATTCCGTTTGATTCCAGTGTCGTTTTAATCATCTGAATTAATGGCCGGAAGGGCTGCAACATCGTCGGCGAAATGGGCGAGAGAGTTTTTGTTCAGAAGATTGTCGTCGAATCCTATTGGAGCGACCCGAAACTGTTCTTCAGTTCCTGGAGCTTCCTCTGCACCTAAAGTCCCTCATTTTTCCAAGAAAGTAATTATCTTTGATCAAATTTCAAGATAAATTGATCCCATTTTTGGTTTATTCCAATTATATTTGGAATCTTATTCGCGATGGAGCTAAATATAAGAGTTCCAATTCTTGTTTGGATCCGAACGGTGTAGTATAGTTAGATCATTACTACTTTTTTCTCATTTCACGAGAGCAAATCGATTTCACATGTCTCAAAGTGTTTAGCTTTGAAATGTTTAGGGGAGAATATTGACAGGAGCTACCATTGGTCTGGCCATAGCTGGAGGAGCTTATGTGAGTACTGCAGATGAAGCAACCTTCTGGTACTTTTTGTTCACCTTGTTAGTCAACATTGCTGAGTCTACCTTGTAGTTTACCTTTGGTTCATCTTGTGTTTTGGACAGTGGGTGGCTATTCAACGCAACAAAAGTTGTGAATCCTTTTTTTGCTCTTCTGGATGCTGAGTTTGCGCATAAGCTTGCTGTTTCGGCTGCGGCTCGTGGATGGGTGCCTAGAGAAAAGAGGCCTGATCCAGCAATCTTGGGACTTGAAGTTTGGGGAAGGAAATTCTCAAACCCGATTGGGCTTGCTGCTGGTTTTGACAAAAATGCTGAGGCTACCGAAGGATTGCTAGGACTTGGATTTGGTTTTGTTGAGGTAGGCTCCGTAACTCCTGTTCCGCAAGAAGGCAACTCGAAACCGCGCATCTTCAGATTAAAACAAGAAGGGTGAGAATCTCTAATCCGTTTGTGTTTAGATCAGTAATAAATGACCTTTAATGATCGAAGAAGCATGATAGTTTACACTAAAAGACTTATATTTTCGTCCTCCCAGAGCTATTATCAATAGGTGTGGATTTAATAGCGAAGGGATTGTTGTCGTTGCAAAGCGGTTGGGTGCTCAACATGGTAAAAGAATGTTGGCGGAAACATCAGGTACTCCGTCATCTCCAAGTGATGATGTAAAACCGGGGGGCAAATCTGGACCTGGTATTCTTGGGGTCAACCTTGGAAAGAACAAGACGAGTGAGGATGCTGCTGCTGACTATGTCCAAGGAGTTCATAATTTATCCCAGTATGCTGATTACTTGGTACAAACTTCTTACCGTGATATATTGAGCATTCATTTGATCAAATCTACCGTATAATTCTTTATTCCTAATTTTTATTTTTCTCTACAGGTGATCAATGTTTCATCACCCAATACTGCAGGGCTGCGCATGCTTCAGGGAAGGAAACAGTTGAAGGACCTTGTAAAGAAGGTTCAAGCTGCTCGGGATGAGATGCAATGGGGTGATGAAGGTCCTCCTCCTCTTCTTGTGAAGATTGCTCCTGATCTGTCCAGAGGAGAGCTTGAAGATATTGCAGCGGTGCGTTGTACTCAAAACTAAAACACATTCTATAGTTTCCAAGTAAATGGCTCTTACAACATTGTATTGGTTTGTGTAGGTGGCTCTTGCTCTCCACTTGGATGGGCTGGTAAGTTATCTTCTTACATCCACTAACTTTTGTTTCTTCAGTGTCAATCAATGAAGCAACCATTCTGTTTTAGAGTAGCAAAAGCAATCATAGTGTTAGAAAAGTCTTTTGTTATTTATTTTTTTAGTCACGCCATGTTGCATATCATAAAAGCTTTCGATGATGATGACACTGTCTTTGTTTCTCCTATAGATCATATCTAATACAACAGTCTCGAGGCCAGATTCTGTAAGCAACAATCCCGTGGCAACAGAAACAGGTGGTTTGAGTGGAAAACCGCTCTTTCCTCTCTCCACCAACATGTTGAGAGAGATGTACACTATGACACGAGTAAGTTTTTTGCCTAAAAAAGATGACCTACTAATCAATCTATCGAGGAACTCAAACATTTCTGATTGCGCGATTTTTCCATGATCTCTTACTTAGGGAAAGATTCCACTGATAGGCTGCGGCGGGGTTAGTAGGTAAACGTCTTTGCATATACCTCAGATGCTTTAGCTGTGAGAACAAAAAGAAACACGCAAACAATGATTAAGATGAATCTTTGTGTTATCAGTGGTGAGGATGCTTACAAGAAAATAAGAGCTGGAGCTACTCTTGTTCAGCTGTACACAGGATTTGCATATGGAGGACCTGCCCTCATCCCACAAATAAAGGTATCTCCTTTCCCATAAAGACCGGTCCTTTTTCAATCAGGATAGTTTAATAAGCACAGAGAAACTCTAAAAATTACTACCTTCACAAAGTTAAAATCTCTTATTAGACCAAATTCTTGAAGCATTTGGTATCAAAACTGAAAAAAAAACATTTTCTGCGTCTTGAGGTCAGATTGATACTAATATTCATGCCTTGTTGTTGCAATAGGAGGAACTAGTGAGTTGCTTGGAAAGGGATGGCTTCAAGTCAATCCATGAAGCAATTGGTGCTGATCACAGATGATAAAACTCAGAGCAATACGCAGACAGTTTCCTTTTTGTGAAAGGACAAAAACAAAGTTGTATTTAAATTTCACTGATTCAGTTGTTTTTTTCTCCCCCAAGAATAACATCATCATGGCTTTTGTATCTTTTCTCTCGTTTTATGAGAAATGACTAGTAATATTTTTTTCTCAATAGTCACTACTGTCTTCTTAAAATTACAGGACAAGTTCTTCTAGCACACAGAACACAGAGAGTCATAACATAACTGATCCGACAAAAACATTTGCAACCTCAAAATAGGTGTCAATAGTGAAAGCACTAGCTAAGAAGAATTTTCACGACGTGGTAGCAGCTGTTAACTGTTTAACTTTTGCCTGCAAGACCATTCCAGCTTCATCTGCCACGCTTTTCTTTTTCGCTGCGACCTGTATTGAATGAACATTCTTGAAGTTAATAACTCGGGTTAACTATAGCAGAACTATAGGTTTTCAAATATAAGGGTACTGAAACAATTTGGCACTGATGCAAGATTAATGTCAACAATTATTGAATCAAATGAAAAATAGAGATCATAACAATAATTCTCAGTACTAGTAACATAAACTGGAATCAGCGAGTAAAATGCGGAGTAAAGTGGAAACTCTACTTAGTGTATTATGTGTGGTCCTAGGGAGGTGTTTGACAATGTGCAGGAAAGGACCAACCCAAAAGGAGTTGTGGTTTTGTCGATTGTATTCCTTAGCAGCAACCAATTTTTTACAATGGATCAAGTCACTGAAAGAAGTCCAAAAAAAAATCACCCCTCGTAATAGAATAAGACTCCATTTGATTTGAACTCTTTTGCACTAACTCATTTCACAATTTTCGTAAATGTTAGTGATAACTGTGTTATTCCTATGTAAATGGCAGTTCTAAAGCATACTCAATAAGCCCTTTAAAGTAAAAATGTAGGCTTTTTCTCTCTATTTTCACCTCAGGATCTATCTAAAACCCAAATCAAGCATTTCAAATTGCTAAAAGAGTGAAATTATTCTAATTCAAATATATATTACCTCAAAAAGTTGGTCAAAATTGGATTTGAGCAAATTGATCTTCCTCTGACAATAGTCTTTTCCATCATCCATAGTTTTCTATAAAAATGCAAAAAAAAAACACTTGAGCTACACAGGGACGAGCCTAATTGAACAAAGTCATAATACTCCAATTCTTACTGATGTGCATTACCTCGATGAAGTAACCAGTACCAATATCAACTAGAACCTTATCAGCTTCATCAAGTGTCCCAGGGACGTATAGAGAAGCAGTAAGTGGTACAAGCATCTTCTTACCTACAATTCAATTATTTTTCTTTTATTTTAAATCATCAATCGTTGAAAACATCAATTTGAAGAAGGAGAGGTGAAATAAACAAAACCTTGAGGTCGAAGAGAGAGATCGTTGAGAGCTGCGGCGGCGGAATCGAGACGGCCGGTGGCTGTACGGATGTTGTTAAGACTGTCTTGAAGAAGATTCACTTCCAGATCCGCTTGCTCCTTCAAAGCTTTTAGCTGATCGATTCCCATCTTCTCCATTTCTCCTCTCGATGATGACGACGCCATTCTCTCTCTCTCTCTCTCTCTCGAGTTTACGAATCGCTCAAACTCTTTTTGTGAAAAGCTTGGAGACGAAGTGTGTGTGGCCCGTTAAGTGGAGTCAGCGTCGCAGATGAAGTAACAAGGCCCATAAAGGCCCGTTTGGTATGTTTTAAGGACTTTTTAAAGTGGGCTATTGTGCGATTGCATTAATATCTACTGTTTAGGATATAAACATCGGTCCATATGAGGTTTTTGATATCGATCGATGTTTTCAATATCAATTAAACCAAACGGCATTAGACACCAACTCATTAATTCAATAACTTTTATTTTAGATCAGTTCTCTATTCTTTTCCCTTTTATGTTTGTGGTTTTCATCAATATCAAAAAAGTTTCTAATTTTAGAAAAATTATGTGAATAAAATCAAGATTTAATTGGTAAACTAGCAGTTTATCTTCTTTTTTCCCAGCTGATCTATGTAATTTTATTATTTTTAATATATTTCAGAAGATTAAAAAATGACTTCTATTAAACTTTTAAAAAAATGATTCGGGTGATTTACAAAGATGAACGAAGTGAGCTTTTATAGGAGTTCAATGACAACCGTGATAAGCTAGAAAATTAAGCAAAAGAAATCGCACAAAATAAATGAAAAGAGTCGTTGAAACAATACAACGGTCCAAAGCTAGATTCATTTGTTGTTTTGCATAACTCAGATCCTCTCTCGATTTGTTTCGTGCTTGTTCTGTGCTTGTTTATTTTAGTTTATATTGTTAGATTCATTTGTTGTTTTGCATAACTCATAGAATCTTCTAAAGATTTGTATATCTTATTCTTCAAATCCGACGAGTTTCTATGATGATCCTCTAAGGATTTGTATATCTTATTCTTCAAATCCGACTTTGCTTGCTTCCTTGCTTGTTTATTTTGCTAGATCGTAGAGTTTCTACGATGACCCTCTAAGGATTTGTATATCTTCTTCTTCAAATTCGACTTTGCTTTAAAATTATGCTTCTTTATTTTAGTTTCTTTCTCCGGTTAGATTCATTTGTTATTTTGCATAACTCGTAGAGTTGCTATGATGATCCTCTAAGTATTTGTATATCTTCTTCTTCAAATCTGACTTTGCTTGCAATTTTAGTTTCTATTTTTCGGTTTGGTTGCAATTTGTATGAGATATTTGTTGCCTAAACCGATGTTTAATTGAAAAATTGTTTGATGCTATGTATTGATTGGACCTTCACTACATTTCCTCTATGTTGTGTTAATTTGTTTTGTTTTAATGTAGTTAAATCATTACTCTTTCTCTGATTTTCTAGGCTTTAGAAGAAGCTGATCCTGCACTTGCCCTTGCTGTCAAGAAAGCGTGAGAGCTGAATTTGGCTAAAAAGATAATGTATCGTATGCTCAATAAAAAGGCCTACATCACAATGGACACTTACGAAGGCTTTCGTCTCGTTTCTTTCTTCAAAGCACCTGTTGTTGCTGTTGTTACGAAGGCTTGCTCTCGCTAGTTTGACCTTCTCGCACGGCGGAAGTATCTTAACAAAAGCTAATTTGTTGCATTACCAAATTAACTTGAGTGTTTGTTGCATTTAAAGTCAAGTTGTTAGAAACTGAATATTTTGTTTGTTTGTCTATATCCTTACTATTATATGAAAAGTTTTTTAACAAACTAATATTAATTTTAGGGAAAAGTTGCAAAATAATAAACTTTTAAAACTTAATTAGTAATTTAATACATTTGTTATTTATAATTTGCAAAACAATCACTATTTACTACTATTTATATTATTTTCAAAACCTCAAAAAATATTTTCATTTTCTAGTATGCCATTGAAATTAAATATTTTTATTTATTACATTATCCCTTGAATCTAATAACTAAAATACTAATCAATATAAATTTGTAATTTAAAATTTTTTAGGTATATAAATTTTTATATTTTTGGATCTATTATCATTTTGGTTGATGATTCTTTTATCATGTAAAATAAATTTCATACATTTTTATCCGTACACCTATTTCTCCAATTAAGTTTTGAAAATATATTACTTTGCAAAAAACCCTTAATTTCATAAGAAATTACATCAAATTGCCTTTAAAAACAAGACAAAATGAAAAACAATCTGGATAAACACATCCATCCTTTCCATGAGGTGTGGGTACCAAGCTTCGTGTGGTAAAGCTTCTATGTGGTCTAAAGTGTCTCTAAGTTCCCATTTGAATTGTTGGGACTCGTCTTGATGAAAGAAAAACCGGACTATCTTTAGTTGGCTTCAAGTAGATCCATGTGAAGGATCCAAAAGGCAGTTTGGATCCGGGTCTTCTCTTAGGTGGTTCTTCTTGGGTTGGGGCTTCATGGTAGATTAAATACATATGTGGGCTCCCTCCTTGGCTGGTCCAAACGTTAAAAGGCTCCTCCAAATACTTGTTTAGCTTCGTTTTGCTCCTTGTACCACTTCATGTACTACTTTATGTATTAGTCGCCTCCAAATTAATTTTGGTACATTTTGGTATTATTCCGGTATAGTGTGGTTTGAATGTCCGCATCAGACGTTAACAAAGAAAAACTACTATAAATTAATACAAAAAACTCGTATATTTATAGTCGGATTTCAAAATTAAAGTTGAAACTATAATAATGTTTAGTCATCAATTTTTCTGAAACATAAGATTAAAAGAAAAGTATTTGACAGTATTAACACGACGCAGACTTGGTAGAGTGAGGTGAATGAGAGGCTATTTACCTATGTGTCGGTCCAGAATGCGAAATATGAATATGAAAATTAATACTCGCATATGAAATATATGCCAGCCTATAGAAATTATTTTTGGTAGAAAAGAATGGGACCATATCAATTATTGGGGTATGGGGTCATTTAGATGATTCGACAATAAAAGGTACGGATGTTTTTTTTTGATACGAGTTGATCACTAAGATCCCCCACCTATAATTATTTGCATTACATTTTTCTAGCTAAGTGTTAATTACTAGTACTAATTAAGAAAGAAAAAACACCAACTTTTCTTTAAGATCTTTCCATTAATGGATTCTTTATTGTTGATGGCAAAATTTGTTTGATTCTTTGATTGGTTAGTGCGACCTAATAGTCAAATAAACCTATCTAATCACTTTGACATTATTCATCAGATATATATAATTGTGATAAATAATTGATTAATTAAATACTACATTACTAATCAGATGTAGCTAGGATCGAGAACATGAAACCACAAACGAAATAATTATCTACGCTATCTGTAATTCTGTATCTTCAATATACAGTACTTTGAGTTTATATGCTTTGCATAAGAAATTATACTATTTCAGGGATTAAAATAAATTTTCCTTTTTCGTAGTCCAATTTATTTCTTGTCTTTGAGCTTCATGCCTTCACCACGATTATTTCTATGACAACAGTGGAAAATGTTTTTGCCAAAATCAAAACAATCAGTTGAACTCCTGTTGGAGTATAGCTTGTTTAAACTCATATAAACACGACGTTATAATTGTATTTGGTTTTTTTCCTAAACAACTCAGCACAAGGATGTATATATTGTAACAAAGGTTTTTGATTGAATACTTACATTCATTTAAAAAAAAAAAAAAAAAGCTAATCTCAAACAAGAGACATTTTAACTCCTTTCTTATTTCAATTTATAACAGTTTCTAGAACTAAAATATAGACAATTAATTTAAAAATATCCTGTCCCCATATGATTGTAACAGTATAACAATAGTATGAATTAATCTTTTGCCCAAAAAAAAAAAAAGTATGAATTAATCTTTTTCTGACTAACGTGACAAACCAAACTTCCAAAAGCGAAGTACATAAAATTCATATGAAACAAAAAGGCAACAAAATTGAAGAATTCAGACACAACTGGTTTGTCTCTTTTTTTACTTAATCCTCTGTTCTCGCATTTAAATCAAGACGCGAAACCCCAAAAAGCCTCTTAAATCCACAATATATAGACATACAGTTAAAAAAAAAACAGAGATTATTACGTTCAAAAACCAAAATTCATCGTCCAGTTCGATTTCAACGAAACAATCACACTCACTTGTCACTCACATAATCACACTCACTTGTCACTCACATAAAGAATTTATAAATGAATAAATGCAGAGAAGGAACAAATATGAAGTCGAAACATTTATTAAAAATAAACGTGGCTAAACAGCTTGCGCAAATGCTTCACCACAATTGTAACACATTACACAATTAGCAACAACAACAAAAAAAATAACAAACCATTTAAAAATAGTATTTAATACTATCTGAAATTTTTAACGACGGCTCTGTTTCGCCGGAAAAACCAGACACAAAAAAAAGGTGAAAAAGAAACCTCCGCGGTTTCTGAAATTTTCCCTTTTTATAAAAGTAATCTTTGGATCCGATAAGAAATCGATCTCCCTCCAAAAAAAAAAAATCTCCAGATTCTTATAAACCCTAATTAACCCTAATCAAAAAACAAGCGTTTTAACTTACTTAAAGCTAACGAAACTCTCAAATCACTAAGCAGAGATTCTGAAAATCAAATCAATCTCTGCAAACACTAAAACACACACATAGAGAAACCATGAAGAACAATGCCAATAAGATATAAATATATATATATATATACCAAATTTGCCCTCAAACCTAAAAGGGCTTTACTTTTAATCAAACACCATTAATTAACGGGGATCTTCCTCTCTTCGATCCGACCCGGGAGATCCACCGGATAAAGAAGCAAGCAAATTAAGATGACCCGGAAGATAATTCCCAACTCTAGCAGCAGAAGCTTCACCCATTGCAGCTTGTTGTTGTTGTTGCTGATGAACAAACAAAGGTTGCTGTTGTTGTAAAAACATCTCTTGTGGAGCTCCTGTAAAGCTCCAAACTTGTCCAAAATCTGGCCTCGCAGGAACAGCCCAAAACCCAGCTGGTGTTGTCGTAAAGGTCTCATCTTTACCACCACCAGAACTATTATTATTATTATGATTATGATTATTGTCCTCATCAGCTCTCACACGTTTCCCAAGTATAAACGGTGAAGAAGAACCAAGTAAAGAAGTGGGTTTATGATCAAGAGATGAAGATAAAGAAGTTGAATTGGCTCCACGGATTGAGACTGAAGCTGTTGAGAAACTCGCTGGAGTTGTACCAGTTCCTGTTGCTGCTATAATTGAAGGCTCAGCTTGACGAAGTAACCACTCTATTGTTTGACCGTCTGATTTGTGACCAAGCTCTCTTGTTAGCTGAAAAACACGAGCTGCACATATAATCGGCATACGGATTCTTCTCCCTCTTCCATCGACTTTGCTATGTCGATCTTTCGCCGGTGGTTTCTTCACCACAACTGATGGCTGTTGCTGTTGTTGTTGTTCGATTAAAGCTCCGTTTGATGAGATCATAACTCCGTCTACGTTGTTGTTGTTGTTGTTATTAGACATGGTTTTTTTCGATCTGGGGTTTGTGTTTCTTCTATTCACTTACTGTGAGAGAAGAGAGGAGGAGGAGAAGAGAAGCTAATGATTGAGAAGGAGGGAGCTGGTGGAGACAGGAAGGAGAAGCACATGGGTGTGGTGGGTCCTTTTTCACAGCTCACCATCTCTGGTTTTTTTTCNTTTTTTTTTTTTTTTTGCTTTTTTGAGGGGACATTAGTTTTGTCCCGACGCGGTGGAGTTCACGCGCTTTATATTCCAGTGAAGATGGAGTCGCGTGGGGACCACGCTCCGGCAGCAGAATTTATCACTTGGTGGGTCCTCCGGTTGCTGCAGCTGCTACGTGCATTTATGAGACGGTTTATCCATGCCACGTCACCTATTCACTAATTTACTTGTTACTGAGTAATTACTTTATGAACTTTATAATGTTTTAAACCAATATAAAATAATATAATCTTTTGTTTTGCTTCTTGATTTGAATCTAATATTAGTATAAAACCAATAGACTAGATTGGTGTTAAAAAAAAAACCAATAGACTAGAGTTATAATATTGCTATTATAGACTAGATTGGTGTTAAAAAAAAATAAACAAAACCACTGTAGGGAAGATGTTTTTGGATATTAAAACAATATACAGTAAGAAGAGATACCAAGCAAAACCTATTTTCGGCACAAAGGAACAAAAGATATTAGTTTTAGCCTTTTAGGACGACTAATCTGGTTATTTATTGTGTCAAAAAAATATCTGGTTATATGTTATGTCAAAAAAAAAAAGTTGGTTATTTGTTTTAGCTAATGTGAACATATCTTTTGTACTTACGTGAAAATTAATTTTTTTAAAAGAAAGCTGTTTCCATATAACAATCGAAAAGATTGAAAAAGGGACAAATCAATGAGGTAATTGATTGGTAAGTAGACTTTGACATCAAAACAAAACGTATTAGTTTTAGTTTTTGTTCTTTTTTTTTTTTTTGACTACTTTTGTTCTTTTTTATTTATATTCAATATTTTTTTTGCCACCAGTTTGAAATTCTGCAGTATCAAGTGTTTTACGTGAAATGGCAAAAATCAAAAATTCTAGGGTTATTCAAATTCCTTTGTCGACACCAAAACAAATTAAATTTATATATATTTTTAATCTTTTATTGCCATTAGTTGAGCTTCTAGCTCTTTTTATTGCCATTAGTTGAGTTTAGCTTCATACTTTTCATTAGTTGGGTTAGCTCGATGATATATTTTATGCATCTCTTCTTCGCATTAACGTAATTAGAAAAAACTGGCATCAGTTGGAGAAGTTATATCTATACTATTAAACGTGTAAGCATTTTTCAATAAACTTTGTAGTAAGTTTTATTTTTTAGACTCAATTTGTAATATATAAATAAGATTGTAAGATCATTTTGTTATTATTTAAACCGTACGATGCAATAAATTAACAAAAGTATATAACTGTAAGCGCAACCCAATTGCATTTATAAATTATATTTTTTTTGTATTCTGTATTAGATAGTTCGGTTGAATATTCGTTCAAAATAATAATTTCGACCTTATAATAATGGGTCAGTTAGCTAAATGACTAAATGTGACATAAATGTTAACAAAGTAACGTTTGTGTAGAATTTTTTGTAAAATAATATTTTGTGTGGTAGGTCATGGATGGGCCATAAATGGATAAAAGATAATTTAACCCTGACAAATTATTATTTTTATAGAAATATTATTACCCTATTCCGTGAGAAAAAGAGGAGAGAGAGAGATATGTACGCGGGTTTTTTTAAAATATTACAAATATTTTAACTGAATGTCATGCTATTATGTTTTAGAACAAATCAAAGATTTAAAAGTTTATATTATTTGTATTCACTAAACCCTACCCCTAATTAATTACACTAATTCTACCATATAATCAATCCAAACTAAAGATTTAAAAGTCTATATCATTTGTATTTACTAAACTCTATCCCTAATTAATTACACTAATTCTACCATAATCAATCCAAACCAAAGATTTAAAAGTCTATATCATTTGTATTCAATAAACCTTACCCCTAATTAATTACACTAATTCTACCATAATCAACCCAAACCAAAGATTTAAAAGTCTATATCATTTGTATTCACTAAACTTTATCCTTAATTAATTACACTAATTCTACTATAATCAACCCAAACCAAATATTTAAAAGTATATATCATTTGTATTACACTAAATTATACTCCTAATTAATATACTGTACACTAATTCTATTATAATTAAGCCAAATTAAATATTTAAAATGTTTTACGTGACATATGGAAAGCACATGTAGGAGATATGTGATATATGGAAAGTACATGTAATATAAATGTGGCTGAAGATTAAATGGTAATTTCACCTACCCTTTCAATATGCTTCCGACAAGATTATATTCACTTAAGGTTATTTTCTTAAATACTTGGTACAGTAAAGTTATATTGTGTAGATACTCTATAATGGGTCTGAATGGTGACTGCGTTTTGCGGTGCGGGAGAAGTGCGGTGTGGTTCAAATAGTAACGAAAATATATAGATACATATGTATATGCAGAGATTTTGACACTATTACAGCACTGTTGCGGTGTAGTTTTGGGTGCGGTCAATGTTATCATTCATAGCCAATATATGTATGTATTAACGAACATTACTTTAATAATTCCGCTTGAGTCTGACCTTGAAAATTAAGTGATTAGTCCACCTGGCAGATACGCAAGATTTTGTTATGTCGTTCGTCGGTCGTCTCATCGAGATTTTTTATTTTATATCGTGAGACGATAAATTATTTATGACTTATGCACCGAGCATTTTGCTAATATTCGTTTTAATTGTTGTCTTGCTAATAGTATTTGTTTTTTTTTTTTTTTTGGTAGAACTAATAGTATTTGTTTTAATTGTTGCCGTACTCGTACCCTAATTAAATGGATTTTCTTATTGTTAATTTACCATTATTGTGAGCCAATGCAAATATGCAATCATGAGTGATGTGTCCTCATGTCTGTTTTTTTTATAAAGAGCATACAGTAAACTTGGAACCTAATCTTTTTTTTTTTCTTTTTCAAACTTGGAACCTAATCTAATTCAAATCTTTTGGAGTGAAATATACTTTGTTGGGAAGTTGACTTGTTGTCTCGTTTGTTATGGAGTTGACTCATAGTGTCAAGGATGGTTAGTTAGTTGAGTTAACACATGCATATATCACTTCGAAGAGTAATTAAATTAGAAAATCCCCTTTTCCAGTTTCTCTTTGCTTTGGGAATCAAATGATATGGTAGGGTTTCAAGTATTTAAAATCATTATCTGAACATTTAGTAATATACTACTAAGTACCAGGTTATTTAACAAAAATTTTTATGGGTTTGTGAAATTTTAGAAAATTTTGTACCATACAATAGTACGTAATTTAAAACCTTATAATAAATTTCCAAATATTTTTAGTGATCCAATCAGATAAATTGGATAATTATCCGACATATGCTTTTACTTGTAAAAACAAATTATTTTGACACAAACGGATAAATTTTATTACTTTAACCAGCAAAATTCAAGTTCTGGTCTCAAGTCTGATAAGGTCTAATATTGAAAATAAATCCCCAAAATATGTACACATGTTGATTGATTTTCAGCATTTTGATTTCATACATTGGTCAGTACAAACGTTTTCGCAATAAAAAATTATCAAATCCTACCGAACCCTTAATCCCAATATCTCAATCAAGCTCTTTAACTAAACCCAAAAAAATTACAATCATCATCATCATCATCATCATCATCATCATTACCATCATCACCTTTATGACTATACTTCCCCCAGAATCTATGTTCCTTCCACACTCTCCCCATATCTTCAATCGGAACACCTTTTGTCTCCGGCAACAAGAAGTAAATGAAAATCGTCATGATCAAGACCATGACCGCAAAGAAGTAGAACAGACCAAACTTCATGTGGCAAAGCATCGTCAAGAAGAATTGTCCAATGAAGAAAGTGAAGAACATGTTCACCGAAACGTTTAGCGATTGTCCTGCCGATCTAATTTCCAATGGACATATCTCACTCGGCACTAACCATCCCAAAGGTCCCCACGACCACGCAAAACCCGCCACATAGAGACAGACTAATGCCAAGATTATATCCGCATCAACCCGTGACAACGTTCCTTCCCCGTTGATTCCAAATTTCCACCCGATCATCGACCCAACCGCGATCTGAAACCAAAGAAAAACAAACCATTGTTACTTTACTAAGTATTTTGAAAGCAGAGGAGGAGTAAGATACTCTGTTTTGGAAACAGAGCACTTTCAGTGTTTTAGTGCTTGTACGCACCTGAGTCACGATCATCTGGATACCGCCTTGAAGAAACAAAGCTCTTCGACCAAATTTGTCGACGGAGTAGATGGAGACGATGGTGGCGAGGACATTGACAAGACCAGTGATGACTGCGGATATGAGAGAGGCGTCGCTTCCAAAACCGATGGTCTTAAACAGAACAGGTGCATAGAACATGATGACGTTGATCCCGGTTAACTGCTGGAAGAATGGGATTAAGGTACAGAACGTGAGCTGCGGTCGATACCGAGCTTGCATTATGCTCGTCCACGGATGTCTAACTCTCTTCGAGAACTCACTCGCGTTACAAAGATCATTAAACTCATGTTCAACCTCCATGGTTCCTCTGATCTTCTGCAGCATCTCCTTAGCCTTTTCTTTGTTTCCACGTTCAAGGATTGAGTTTGGCGTCTCTGGCAAGAAAAAAGATCCGACGAGCATCATAACAGCCGGAACTCCAGCTATACCGAGTGACAATCTCCATCCGATCCCATTCTTGAGCTTTGGGGTTACGTAGTTGACAAGGTTTGCGGCTAAGATACCAATCGTGATTGCTAACTGGAAACCAATGTTGAGAGCTCCTCTGATCTTAGCAGGAGCCATCTCAGAGAGGTAAAGAGGAACAGATTGATTAGCAAATCCAACGCCTACACCGAGAGATAACCGCCCGATGATCAACATCTCGAGGTTGATAGCAAAACCGTTGAGAAGAGCTCCAGAGAGAAAAGCTAGACCTCCGATCGTCATCGAGACCTTCCGGCCAAAAAGCCTTGTGATAGTTGAAGCGAGGAAAGAAGCGAACAGAGCTGCGAGGTAGAGAGAGGAGGTGAAGAGAGTGAGAAGCTCATTGTCGTATTTACAGTACTCTGTTTCACGCCCTTTTTTATTTCGCATTTGACGAAGCACGTCAGGGAAGAATTTCGTTAGAAACTCCTCCATTGATGTCACTCCTCCTGGAAAACGTTGAGAAGAATAAGAGAGAATGATATATAGAGGAGAAAAGTGGTTTACTTGGCTGGGAAGAAACGAACCTGAGATACCAATGTCGTAACCGAAGAGGAGACCACCAATGGCAGCTACAATGCAGGTAATTACAACAAAGGCGGTTACACGGCCTTCATCTTCGTCTCCTCCATGGCCACTCTCGTCAATAAAATCCCCTCCTGCCATGGAATTAGAAGAAAAGAAAACCGCAGCTTTTGTTTTCGGGCTCTAGATGATGATGATGATGATTGTTCGAGCTATCAAGAACTCAACTTTTCTCGTCGTAATGTAAAGATGACGGTGAAGAAGAAGAGGAAGAAGAAGAAGCACAAGATTGTTCTTCTGAAACTCCTTTCTTGCTTCTTAATTTTCCTTGTATTCCTCTACAAAAGTTATTTCAACCTTGGCTGAGTTTTTATAAGAGCCATTTTTCGGGATTATGATCCAATCTGTCTAAATCCATAAAAGCTATTTATATTATAACGGTACATTGAGCTGACCTGGTCATCTAAAAATCGGCGTTTGAGAAAATTTGCTTTTGTGAACATCAAAACAATTCAGCTTTAGACAGCTTCTGGTACTTCATAAACCTTATTTTTCACATACATAATTAGGAACAAATGTGCGTTTACATAAATAGGTGATCTCTAGTTGGCAAATGTGTGATAATAATGATTAATAATTATATAACCAAAGGTCTCAAATGGATTGTACTTCAAACAAGCTGGTTCCATGGCAACACAAAAGAAGACGATCGACATTGGCTAATTAAAATAGCCTAATAAATAAAAGTTCATAAATTTGTCCCCAGTAAGAAAAGAGTAGATATGTATTGAGGATTATATTTAATCACTCTTTAGGCGTTGGATCGTTTTGAGGATTAGGCTGAGCAAGCTGGAGATGGTAATTAGGATCAATCTCAGAAGGAAGCGTAGCAAGCTGAAGAACACTGTTTGGTTGTTGCTGTTGCTGCTGCTGCTGATGATCATTATTATAGTACTGAAGCTGCTCTAGAAGCTGTTGATGATACTCCCCTGGTTTCGTATCTATCCCAGCTTGCTGAAACTCAATCGCTGCACGATGCTCATGAAGCTGCAATAAATTAACACCGGTATAAATATTCAGAAAACTATCATTCAAACGAAGTGAAAACAAATTAACATTCTGTAGAAACTATATGGTATACATACCCAGCGGTACATATTGTTGTTTTCTTCTTCTAGCATCCGCCTCTACTCATATAGACACGGTAATGATTATTATAAAACCGCGGTATAATATATAAGATTATTAGAGGAAATTTAGAATTAAAAAGAGTGATTAGAGATTGACCTTTCTGCTTAGATTCTCCAACTGTTGCTGCATCAACTCATTCTTCATTATATTAACAGCAGATGATCAAACAAAAGTGTAATCAATATAGTTTTTAAGAGAATATATATTGATATGAACATATATTGTATTACCTTACGCTCACGGACTTTGAGGACAGAATGTTCGAGCTGTTTCTCGAGTCCGTCAAGCTCATGAGGAGGAATGGAGGCTAAGTCATGTCCATGGTAAGGACGCAGATGAAGCTCAAGGTTACATGTCTCTCTTCTTAGTATTTCCATCTCATGGTACAATTGGTCCTGCACAAACAAAGTAACACACAAAACTCCAAAATGAATAATATTTTTCTTACGAAATGTGTTATTTTCTTTGTTTGTCAATTGGTAACACAAAGGAATATTAAGCATGCGTTATATATAAATACCCGGTCGTCCTGATGATCAGGAAGTCGCAATCCGTTGGTCTGCAAGTATCGGTCAATGAGTTGAGGCATCCTATATATTCAATATAAAAGTTGATCAAATTAGCAAATGTTACAACGTCAAGACTTCAATAATCATCGGAGGAACAAAAAACTCAAATAACTGTTATGAATTTGACTTAGATCTAAACCTTCTAATTACCACACTTTATAATTAGTTATCAAAAAAAAAAAAAACACCTTTATAATTGTACTATTAACATAAGACTTATACATAGGTCATGTATGTATATGTTGTAAATATTACACATTAATATACTACATAAATTGAGATCTTATTATGAAAAAGCTTGATCAAGAAATGTCAAATCTTTGCAGAAAAATCTTTTTTCTTTGGCAGGTGTGTAAAACATATATAGAATTTGACCCATATGTATTAAATACGATAAGATTCATGCATGTACGTACATACAAATTAAATATGGCAAGAACAAAAATATTGGATCAAAGATTCTTAACTTCTGGGCCAAATTAAAATCTAAAATATACTCATGGCACCTGCTACTTCAGAAACTAATGATGAAAACTGTCTGTTCACAAAGCACGAGCTATATATCTCTCTCATTTCCTCATTAATTAAATGAATACATACACATGTATGTATAGATCTCTGAAACCCTAATTTGAGAGAGGAGAAGAAGAAGTTAACCTGTTCTGTTCGGAGCAGAACTCAGAGAGCTTTCCAGTGGCGGAGAAGACGATGAGACCGATGTGAGCATCGCAGAGAATAGAGAGCTCACGAGTCTTCTTCATAAGACCAGTTCTTCTCTTGGAGAAGGTCACTTGTCTCGCCGTCTGATTCTCAATCTTCTTTATCTCTATCTTCCCTCTTCCCATCTCTCTCCTCTTCCTCTTATTATTCCCTCCTTCAGCTTCCTCCTGTTTCAAATGTATATGAAAGCTTAGATCAACTAAAAAAAAACCCTAATTAACTACAAAACAAAAAAAACAAGAATCTGAAAACCCTAGAATTAGTTAAAATTACAGGATTCATTTCAAGGGTGGTGTTTGATTCTTGAATCTTGATGTGTGAATTAGAGAGGAAAAAGAAAGAGAAAATTGTGTGTGTGTGTGTGAGTATAAAAGAGCTAGCGAGAATTATATATATAGAGAGAGAGATAGAGAGGAAGAAAGAGTCTTTTTTAAGTACTTTTTGTTGGAGTTGTGTTCTTGGGGATCTGGAAATGGAGATCAGTAGTATATGAGGTTGGATGACACCAAAAAGGAGAGAGATTAATGGAAAAGAATATGCTTAATTACACTTTCTCTTTTCTATGTAATTCTGTGTGTGGCGTGTAGTTTCAGCTCACCATTTTCTAATTTCATTTTCTCTTTCTTCTGTAAATTAGGCGGTGCAAATGGCTTATCCTATTTAATATCAACATTTTGTTAGGGTTTCAAATGTTAAGGTCATAGTCACCATTTACATTTTTTCTTATGCGGTAAACATATCATAGTCACCATTTACGTTCAGCATCATACAACTAGTGCGCTTTAATTTGCAAGTTTAACCTATTTATATGTTCTAAATTTTTTGTATTGAATTTTATGGTCTTTTATAAGTATATTTTTCGTATAACGTACAAAATGTTAACCCAAGAAAAAAGTATAAGATATTAAGATGTAAACTAACTAAGATCGATTAAGATAGATTAATTATAACCAACATTGAAAATTTGAAACTACAAAAAATAGACTCTAAAAAAAAAAGAAAAAAAAAACTACAAAAAGTTAGACTACTTTTGCTATCCAAATTTAAACTTAAGGGAAATAACTTAAATGTCGAATCGTAATTAGACAAGACATGTAATGGCAGTGTTTGGTAATTTCTTTAGCAGAGAATATCCTTTTTAGTAAAATCTCGAACCACACTAGTTTCTTTGATCTGCCATGCATGACGTAACTCCGAAAAAAAACCCAAAAATGGAAACTTTATGAAAAAATGTTATATGGAAAACAAAGTTACCACAATAGGAAAAAGGCAAAAGAGAGGGAGAGTGGCCAAATGGGAAATGACAAAGTGTAACAATACTGAAAGTGACTTTTTATTTTTCTTACCCACCTCCCCTGCTTATATGTGCATATACATACATATAAACGCCCTCTGATTATATTGTAAGTTGTAACATCACGTTTACGTGTAAATTAGCTACATTTAATCCGAGTGAAAATTCAGTATATATCGAAGATCGAAATCAAATCCGAGACGGTAAATTAAAGCACAATATCCATGCATGGTAACACTGATTTTGTATATCATTAATAAAATAATTTAAAAAATGAGAAGAAAACAAGAAAAGAACATGTGTCCTTTATACAGCAACATCACCACACAAAGCAAGGCAAAAAATATGTTGTGGCTACGTAATATGTTAAGAGTTTCTAATATAGTATAAAGTTTATAGGATGACATCTAAATTTGTTTCCTTTGATGACCGATTAAAGTTTCTACTAGCTAATTATTCTGAAACTCCGAACCATGAAATTTTATTCCTTTGGTGATTTAGGAAATCATATTGCGTAAGGAATAAATGTACGTAGTGACAAAGTCATTATAACAGGACAATCCGTTGATATTATACCTACCTATATGTGACAATAATCGAAAATGCCTTGGTAATTAATGAAAAACGTGTTGAACGTAATGGTCTAAGCAATATATACAATTATATATATACCAATATACCATTCCGTTTAAATTCTAACGTAAAGTCTTGTCCTTTGAATTTTTGGGACACACGATTTTTAAGGAAGCAGAGAGAGTAATGGTCAGTCGTCTCGTCTGTTCTGTCAGAAGACTCACAAGAAACATGTTATGGTTTCTAAAATAGGAAACTAATGATCAAAGAGGAAGAGTAATTTGGTCCAAGGCTATTTTCGTCATTTCAACTATCCAACTCTTCTGCAGTTCTGCTGCCCCAGTGTCATGGCTTGTCTCTACGTACACATACGTATATAACAGATATGTACTAGTATTAAGTTGCCTAATTAATTGATAAATGTTTCGATTTTGTTTCGAGAAGCTTACGCTAACTTATTACACAGATAAAGTAAAACGTATGACAAATTGCATATTGTAATGTCAAATGTGATGGATCGTGTGACGTAAGTGTCTTTATGTGTATCACTGATAACCATTGATTAGTATTAAACTATTAATGACAAGCTCATGGATTACCATTGATTTCCTAAGATCCAATTAGACTTCTTCGCTTTTGCTTTGTCTTTTTGCTTAAAATGTCATTCACATTGTCAATTGTTTTCCTATTATAAAACAACTTTATGATTCTTCTTCAATTCATATATTATTTACGAAATTAACAAAATTTAGTTCGATTAGCTGTCATTTGTTTGGTTGATTGTTAACAAAATTAAAGATAGGGATTGGTTTAAAACAAAAGAGAGCAAATTTAGAGCAGAGCAGACAAAAATTTGTTACAACTAGAGCCAATTGCACATTAGATCATCAAAAAAAGATCGGAGAGAGGTCACGGACTCACGGTCATCGTTTCCGGACGTTCCTGTCGAGTTTTAATAATTTTTATGATATTTTTTTCAAAAGTAATCTGTGTATAATTTTAGTTTTGTAAACATTGAAAATACATCATATCGTTTGTTATAAATACTTTACGTTTAGATTTTGAAATTTTTTTTTGAATAATTGTAACGTGTAAGATATCCAAAAATTGAAAAAGCAAAATTGGAACTATAATATGTAAGTTTAGTGTACAAGATTGCCATTAATATTTCGTATAAAGATATTGATTCAATATGGTGTTTCATATATTTTTCAAAACTATGTTAAACAAAAAATTCATAATATACATGTTTGAAAAACAGAATGTGAGGACTTTGATTCTTAAAAGAAGAAATTTGTAAAGTGATTCATTCTCACTGTTTTTTGTAATCTAACCAAAACAAAGACAAAAAACAGAGAGGGAGATTTCAATAAACTGAAAAACTGAAGAATGGCATAGAAAAGACTCTCTGTTTCTCTGCAATAATCTCTTTGTGAGAGAAAACAACCCCCAAAATGTTCATCCATGGTAACGAATTTTTGGGTTTCCCTTTCTCTTCTATTTTTGCAAACCGTTGTTATTAGAGAGGTTGATTCCTTAAACATCTCATCGTATTATGAATATTAATTCAGTTTCATTTCAAAGACCTCTTTCTTGGAAAATCTCAAACATCGCCGCACCGATCTTAGCCGGTGACTCAACCACCTTAACTCCTGCGTCTCTTAGGCTCTTTATCTTGTCTTGAGCCGTGCCCTTACCGCCAGAAACAATGGCTTCATCGACCCCAAAAAAAAACAATACAAGATTTAAGCGCGGGTTCAAGTGAGAAACAGTGAATGAATGAAAGAGCTGAGTAAAGTTTATTTACCTCCCGCGTGGCCCATTCGACGCCCGGGTGGTGCAGTAAGTCCAGCAATGAAAGCAACTACAGGCTTGTCTGTACCACTTTCCTGTTTTATTGAAAACCAATATGTTTATACTCTCGATCATTGAAAAATGGCAACTATTGATTCTTTAAAAAGATACATTGCGGTTACCTTTATCAAAGCAGCGGCATCTTCTTCTGCAGTTCCACCGATTTCTCCAATAAGAATAATACCTGAGAATAAGTCAATACTTTCTTAGTTACAAAAACAATGCTGGAGTCTTTTACTTATCTACAAAACAGAGCGAGATGCCGAGATTGGTGAATCACCAAGCAATATATCAATAAACAGAAAAGAAAGGCTGCACTATTGCCCAAAACTTGAATCTATTACAACAGCAAATGAGTGACTTTCTTTAACATACTAAAGAACTAGTAGTCTTCGGATATTAAGTAACTATTGGTTGTCTACTACATATTAAAAAGGTCAGTGACTCAAAGGAAACAATAAATTTAGTAGACAAACGGGAAAGAATAATAAGATGTATGAAATGAACAAATTTAATTGACCGAGACCTTCTGTTTGAGGGTCAACAAAGAACTTCTCCAAGCAGTCAACAAAATTTGTGCCGTTAAAAGGATCTCCACCAATTCCTACACACGTAGATTGCCCCAGACCTACTGCAGTAGTTTGGAAAACCTGCATGAAAGATAACCAAAAGCAACCATTAGAAGTCATTGAAAAAGCAGGCTTTAAAAATAATCCAAACTCATCAAAATCTTTTTTAAGAAACTGACATCGGTGAAAGCTTTAATCTAACAATCGGAAGCAATATCACTTCTTACTTGAATAAAATAAATAATATGAATTCTTTAATTTCTTGCAAAACCATGGAGATTATAAGTTGAGAAAGACATGAAGGCAACACAAAGAACCTTACAGCTTCATATGTCAATGTTCCAGACCGAGAAACAATCCCTATCTTCCCAGGCTTGTGGATGTAACCCGGCATGATCCCAATCTTGCATTCGCCAGGTTTGATAATCCCAGGACAATTAGGGCCAATCAGCCTAGTTTTTGATTGACTGTTAAGAGCAGCCTTTACGCGAACCTACATTACAAATCCAGAGAGAGCCGCTAAAATTACTGTGCAAACCAATCGAATAAAGCAGATATCACAAAACGAAAAGCAAAACGGTAACGATTATTACCATGTCATGTTGAGGAATTCCTTCGGTAATGCAGACAATAAGATCCAACTCAGCAGCTACACCTTCCATGATAGCAGCAGCAGCAAAAGGCGCAGGAACGTAAATCACAGAAGCATTGGCTTTTGTCTCGGCCTTAGCTTCAGCAACGGTATTAAAAACAGGTAGACCCAAATGTTCTGTTCCACCTTTCTTTGGTGTCACTCCTGCTACCTATTAACCAACAACGCTAACTCATATTAGCCCATCACAAGCTTTAAAGCAAACCCTCAACAACCACCATTTCATCAGTAAAGAATCGTCTCATATGATATCAAGTAAGAAACTCCAGGTCCAAGATAAGTAATGTACGTTATTTGAGTTCAATTGTAAAATCAAATTGGCACAAATAACCAAACATTCAATCCGAATTGCAAAACAAAAACAAGAGGAGTGTAATTTAACGAATACAATACCATTTTGGTGCCGTATTCAATGGCTTGTTCAGTGTGGAAGGTCCCATTCTTTCCGGTAATACCTTGGCAGATGACGCGGGTGTTTTTGTCGACAAAGACCGCCGCAGGAGGCGGAGGAGTCGTTCCGAAGGAGCGAGACTGAGTCAATGAAGTGAGAGAGCAGCATGACGGATACAACTCTGAGCTGCCGCCTCCTCCGGAACGGCGAAGAGATCCGAGAAGTCTCGTGACCTGCCTAGACATGACTGTCCAATGATCTAAACTCTAAAACCTACCGATCCGAGTCTTCGACTGAACCCTATAAGCGAGAAATGTGAAAGGAATTTTTCAGCGATTCTTCGTTGAAGAACCAGAATCGGCCGCCCAAAAGCGACGAACGCTTTGTGGGCCTATTCTAATGGATCTACTTCTGACGGCCCATTTTGATTTAGATTATTAATGGAAAGAAAGTTGCATATAATTGTCCTAATAAATATGGATTTACCTGTTTTAATTTTAAAGTTAATATTCTAATTTTAGGGTGAGAAGATTCTCAATCAATTACTAGCAAAGTATCTGAAAAAATTGAAGAAGATTGTGAAGAAAGATAACAAGTNTATTCTAATTTTAGGGTGAGAAGATTCTCAATCAATTACTAGAAAAGTATATGAAAAAATTGAAGAAGATTGTGAAGAAAGATAACAAGTGTAGACTGGATCTTTTGAAGTCCAAACCAAAAACCGAAAATTAGGTAACCTAAAAATGTAATCGTCACAATATCCATGAAGCGTAGAAACTTTTTTCTTTTCTCTTTTTTTTTTGAAAACAACATTTCGATAATTCAATATGCCATGATCCTCAGCCTTAAACTTACATTCGTATAGATGGATAATATCGTAGTAGTAGTACAACTCTTTTTATTGCCCACCAATCAACATNTGATCCTCAGCCTTAAACTTACATTCGTATAGATGGATAATAATATCGTAGTAGTAGTACAACTCTTTTTATTGCCCACCAATCAACATTTTTTTTTTGTCTGCTTTCAAGAATTTTCTTCCCCAAATTATCATTATTCTTCATTTTACCGGAAAAAAAATTATAACTCAATTTGGAACTTTCTTTATCTGTCCCAAATTAAATATCTTTCCAAGAGAGATGGAATCCTAAAGATATTTTTCAACAACTTTTTTTTTTTTGGTTCACAAACTTGNACCGGAAAAAAAATTATAACTCAATTTGGAACTTTCTTTATCCGTCCCAAATTAAATATCTTTCCAAGAGAGATGGAATCCTAAAGATATTTTTCAACACCTTTTTTTTTTTTGGTTCACAAACTTGTCCCTCTCTAACTCATCCACCTTACGGAACAGAGAAGGGAAAACAAATGTCACCGACGATTCTTACTCCGACGACTCTTCCTCCGTCGACTGCTACATGGCCATGTACCACATCTCAGAAGCTCACCAACATTAGATCACCATTCAAGCTCAAGTGTAGAGCCACTTCTTCATCATCATCATCTATCACAGACTTTGATCTTTACGACCTCTTGGGTGTTGACCGGAGCTCTAATAAGTCTCAGATCAAAGCAGCCTACCGTGCGCTGCAGAAACGGTGTCATCCCGATATAGCAGGAGATCCCGGTCACGACATGGCCATCATCCTTAACGAGGCTTACCAACTTCTCTCTGATCCGATCGCGCGCCATGCCTATGATAAGGTTATAATTCTTTCTTATATTGCTTCTTGTATCTTGTAGTCTCTGTCAAGGCCCACACCAAGTAAAATATGCTAATTTCTTGTTGTAGGAGCAAGCAAAATTGGAAGAACTCAGAGGCTACACAGGGAAACCGATCTACTCGGTTTGGTGTGGACCAGAAACAGAGCAACGAGCTGCGTTTGTGGACGAGGTTAAGTGTGTTGGTTGCTTGAAGTGTGCTTTGTGTGCAGAGAAAACATTTGCTATCGAAACCGCTTATGGGAGAGCGAGGGTTGTTGCTCAATGGGCTGATCCTGAACCCAAAATCAAAGAAGCCATCGAAGCTTGCCCAGTTGACTGCATTTCGTAAGCCCATTACACGATTACCCCCAAACTAGTACTAGTAATGGTTTCAATTCTATCTCTATATGTGAAGTCAAGAGAGACATTACATAAAGTATGATTCTTTATGAGATGTGCAGAATGGTGGATAGATCTGACCTTGCGCCATTGGAGTTCCTCATGTCAAAGCAACCTCGAGGCAACGTGAGGATCGGGGTTGGAAACACAGTTGGTGAACGTGTCTCCAACGTATTTGTGGATGTCAAGAAGTTCCAAGAAAGATACGCCAAAGCTATGAGCACAACCACAAAAGAGAGCTCTGAGGTGGNTCGAGGCAACGTGAGGATCGGGGTTGGAAACACAGTTGGTGAACGTGTCTCTAACGTATTTGTGGATGTCAAGAAGTTCCAAGAAAGATACGCCAAAGCTATGAGCACAACCACAAAAGAGAGCTCTGAGGTGAATTATCCCTTTTCATAAGTAGCAATAAAGCCAAAGTTATAAACTTACCTGTCAGATATGAAGTAGTTGTGTTGGGATGTTTTGCAGAGAGAAGTAAGAATAAGTGCAGTAGAGGCTATACGATCTATTTCCAATTGGCTATATTGGAGATCATCACCGTACACGAAACCATTGAGTCCAGAATCAAACATGAGTCTAACTTTTACCAAACGGAAAAAATCGGTTGATCCAGATATCAAAAAGCTTCAAGATGCTGTGGCAGCATTGAAACAAGCAGAGCAGAGCGGGAAAAGCAACGCAAAAGGATCAGGTTACATGCTTGGAGAAGATTATTGGACTCCATCAAACGCAGCTCTTCCCTCATCTGGAAACAACAACAGTTCCAAAGCTAGCTCGATTCCGCGAGTAACTCGTAAGAAAATTCCATTAGAAGAGAAACCTACAAGTAGAAGAGAATATAGAAGAAGACAGTTCAGGATACAGAAATTCCCAATTGGGACAGCCATAGTAGCAGTATTCCTGGTTCAGTACCAAGCAAGTTACAAAGCCGCCTCTGAGCTCGAAGACCATATCGGTGGCTCGCTGGCTCTATCCATAGTTAACAGTCCATGGCAGCAGCTTTTGTTAGCAGGAGTTACCTGGTACTTCATTGGAGCAATGTTACTCCAACTTGTGGAAGCTGTCCAACACAAGCTTAAAGATGAAGAAGCATAGGCTTCATAGATCAAATATACATGTACAGCATATCACTCTTTAGAGCAGGTACTTGTATTCACCTGCAAATGTAACAATCAACATTATACTATTATACAACAAGCATATGCTTATTGAATTATGCCCGAAGAAGCAATTACCAGCATAGGTGAAGAACATCATACTTGGGCTAGGCCCACTATATGTTTCAGTCAGCCCAATAATAACTGACCCAATAATCGTAGAAGTATCTAGTGACTGACTTTGTCCTATAGTTTCCAAATATTGCCACCGATCAAGAGCTTCATCTTTCACCGCCAAAAAAATGGCTTCCTCATCATCGAGAAAGTACGAGACACGAAAGCGAGACCCAAATCCTCAAATCGCAGCTCTTCTCGTCATCGACATGCAGAATCACTTCTCATCCATGGCGAAACCCATACTCAACAACGCTATCACCACAATCGAACTCTGTCGACGCGCTTCAATCCCCGTCTTCTTCACGCGCCACCTCCACAAGTCCCCTACCGACCACGGGATGCTCGGCGAGTGGTGGAACGGCGATCTCATCCTCGAAGGAACCACCGATTCCGAAATCATCCAGGAGATCAATCGCAAGGTCACAGGACCAGACGAGATCGTGGAGAAGAGCACGTACAGCGCGTTTCAAAACACGCGCCTCCAGGAGAAGCTGGAGAAGATTGGGGTGGAGGAGGTGATCGTGATTGGAGTGATGACGAACCTGTGCTGTGAGACGACGGCGCGTGAGGCTTTCGTTAAAGGGTTTAGGGTTTTTTTCTCAACGGACGCGACTGCGACGGTTAATGAAGAGCTTCACGAAGCTACTCTGATGAATCTCGCTTATGGCTTCGCTTATCTCGTCGATTGCGATAGACTCCGGCGAGGTCTTCTCAGTAATTAAATCAAAAATACTCTTTGTTGTCTTGTTGATATTGATAAATTACACCCGAGAGGTGTTTGATGAGCATCCAAAACTTTGATATTCTTGTTCGTGTGTGTGTGTCAGTGTCGCTACTTTTTATTTGTGAAAGACTTTGTTCTTTGTTAATATTTTTCTCTAAATGTGTCATGTGTCAATACTTTGCACTTTCACTAAGTTATATTCNTTTTTTTTCAACATTTGGGCCACAACTGACCGGCCATTAGCCTAATTCCTACAAATTGTAGGGTCGGGGATTTGATCTCTGGTGTGATAGTGCCTGTCTTCAGTAGACTTATCATCTGCCACTAGATTACGGTCACTTCACGTTATATTCAAATTTGTAGAGTCCGGATTTGAGATTGTTGNCATTAGCCTAATTCCTACAAATTGTAGGGTCGGGGATTTGATATCTGGTGTGATAGTGCCTGTCTTCAGTAGACTTATCATCTACCACTAGATTACGGTCATTTCACGTTATATTCAAATTTGTAGAGTCTGGATTTGAGATTGTTGACNGACAAAAAAAAAAACGCAAATTTGTTCGTTATGTTGATAAAAGTGATTAATTTTTTTTTTTTTTGTCTTTTTGTAAGGTTTGTTAACTATTATTATTAAAATAAATAAATATATGCAAATTTTTAAGAAAATAGTCTGATTTCTTTTTGAATTTAATAATCTTATAAATATGGAAGTTTAATAATAATTCAACCAAAATAACTAGTCAACATACAGTATTACTCCGTGAATAAACTTTGAATCTTGACTCTAGCTATTATATTATTTGGTAATATTACATTAGGTATATAAGTGTAAATTTTTAATGTTTAAATCATTTTAAAATGCAAGTAAATTAATCAGTCAACAATATTTATGTCTTTTTAAGATTGTTTTGATGTTTTCAAAAAGTTTTGCTATAAATTGAACAATCTTTCATTCCCATTTTATAACGTAAAAAGTTTTATCAAAAAATGATATCGTCGAAGCTTCACTTTGTTGCTCTCCTCATCATAGTGTGTCTTTTTATTAATGCACAATCCGATAGTAAGTTTTTTTTTTGTCAGCTAATATGCATTTTTTTTAATATAATACGTGTATACGGATATGTAATTATCATGTATTTATAATTAAAATACTAGTGATAACAGTTTAACAAGTAACTATTGTTTGTGCTAAACAGAACTTATGGATCTTTTGTCAAAATTTTTTCATATTGCAACTGTAATTGTTAAAAACTTGTAATAATAATTTAGTCGTTCTTAGTAGGACACTATTATCTTTGTTTAAGCCATAGGAAAATCGAGTCATTTGGCTATCTATTTATCAAAAAAAAAAAAAAATCTAATTAGTTAGAAAAAATTGACTTTAAAATATATGGTCATCAATTTTATAAGAAATAAACAAAAACAACAATTTTTTTTTTTCTTCTTTTGACAGGAAAAAATATTAGTATGTTTTAAAATTAATATATTATTTGTTACTTTACTTCTTTATTTGTTTTTATTATTTGACGATGGTGTTTATTACTGTCTACTACTTATTTTATTAACACGAGCCATTTATTTTGTGTTTGCTTCTGGCACCGATCAACCTCAGCCGAACTCGAGAAGCATTGTGTATACGCCGGACCATGTAGGGAGACATCAGAATGCTACGACAGATGTCGAATAACGCGTCCACCAGGAATATACAAATGGGGTATCTGTTTGCCTGATCCCTCACATACATTTGGTACGGTATGCTGTTGTATCCCAAAGTGATTATTAATTATATTCGAATAATAATTGTAATGAAAAAATATATTAATAAAGATAATTATTATGTTGTTCAATTACTCATACTAGATAAAGAATAAGGATATGCACTTCTTCTTTTTTCATCTGATGTAATATTATAAAACCGGAAAATATTATAGGGCCGGAAATATTAGAGACACAGCCTAAAATTGTTTCAAGAAATAAAAACCGACACGGTATAATTCTCCAGAGCCGAAAAGCCTAAGAAATATACATTTGAAAGGAAACTTAAAGATGAGAGTTTTTGAGGCCACAGTAACACGAGAAATCATGTAGAATACAATAAACCATATATACAATTCTAATGGCTTCTTTTGCTCAACTCTGTTTATTAGTTTTTTTTAAGAATTATATAGAGATATGATCAAATCTGTGGGTAGAGAAAGTATCAAAAGGGAAAAGTAGGAAGTTTCTTATTGCCTAGAAAATGATGAACAAGCTGAAGAGCTTCTCTAGGTTTGAATGTCGGAACTTGGTGTCCCGCTCCTCTTATCGTCACAAACATTAACCCGTCATACTCCACCGTCCATCCTCCGACCTAACGGCAAGTGAAAGAAAAGAATTAATTTTAGACTCAATCACACACTTACTCGGAAGACAATGTAAAAGTTTGTAATTTGGAACCAAACCTGTAGTTTGGTGTACCAAGGTGTCCAGTCTTGGACTATCTTAAGACCAAGCTTCTTTAATGAGTATCTGGTTGCGGTCACCGGGATTCGTCCATCTGTATCCCCACTATATTACCAAACAATTAAACCCGGTTAATTATCGCTAGTTTTCAGATAAGTTCTAACACAACAAATGCCGAGGAGTAGGTGTTATACCTGAAAACCCATACACGTAATCCCGCTGAAACAAGTGTTCTTAAGGTAGGAAGCATAGAAGCGGGAGCGTCAGACCAGAATGAGATAGTGTCGCTGCACATAGTAATTAAACCACGCATTGGTTTAAGTTCGAACATGAAGTATCCAATTTATCAATCATTTACCACTCTTTTGGTTAAACTATGATAGTAAGAGTAGTGTTAATATGTAGGTGTACCAATTTATAAACCAATAGAATTAACAGATTCAATTTTTTTTTTTTTTTTTGAACAAACCATAACCAAACAACCGAGTAAAAAAAAAATCTTACAAAGCTAAGTAAACATATTTCGCTAAAAATCTGGATTCAAATTAAAACCAAAACTATATGTGGACTGTGCTTTCTATTTTCATTTAAAAAAAAATATGAAAACTGAACAAAAACTAGAATATTGAACATCGTAATAATACCTGCAATGAGTCCAAGGGTAAGAGATGTTGGTGACATTAGCGTGAAGTGCCTCCTGAACATCTCTCCTGTTCATATACTTTTCTGTATACTCCGATGCACATGGGTCGTACCCGGCCGCCATCCTCCTCCATCCTTCCTGTATATAATTAATCAATTAGAACCGGTCAGTCAAATCCTATACAAAAGAAAATTTTCTAAGTGAAATATTTACATTGTGATCAGAGATGAGACGGGGCCGGAAGACGCTTCGGAACGCAGGTAGAGGACGGTTTCCGGCGACTGAATGATAAGTAGAGGAGTTCGTGGCGGTGGGGACACACTTGGGAGAGTAGAGACTGTACATGTCAAGGATCTTGTATACATCAAAATACTCATCTAAAGCCTCATTGCATTCCTTGGACACATGTTCTTGCTTGAAATCGCAGTGTTGTTTCACTTTCTCGTATAATCCATCTGATATCACCGCATGATCCCACGCATAATCTATCATCCCCTTTTGATCTGTTTCGTCGTCCAACAACGCGTTTCCTATCTGTATATACAATTGTCAAATTCATTATTTATCACCTCAATCAAAACCACTAGATTGCCTCTACTACTTAGTTAATTATTATTGTTTGATTTAAGAAAATCACTGACCATTAAACCTTTGAGATTAATGAAATCTTTCTTGGCCGCGATCTTGTTTTGGTTGTAGATGAGCTCCGAAAGTTGGGGAACGTAATGGCCTAATTCCATGCAAATACATATTCAATGTTTTTATTTTTGGTTTTGTGTGATAATCACATCTAGAAACGACGTCGTACTGTTAATTTTTAAATAATTAATTTACCGGCGTAGCTTTCTCCGGCGATGTAAAAGTCGTGTGACTTGTACTGTGGGAATCTCTTGAACCAGTTGACGAGGAAGTTGTACGAGTCTCTCGCTGATTAATCAATCATACACAATCTTTAATTTACTTACAAACAAAACTAATAGTCATTAATAAAAAATAATATTATATACTATATTACTGAACCTGTGACGGTGTCGCCGAGTTCTCTTATATCACTGCTAGTCTTAGAGTAGGAGAATCCAACTCCAACCGGCGATTCCAAGAATAACAAATTCGCCGCTTCATATTATATTTCAAAAGTATTAATTTTTAATTCAATTGTAATGATATAAAAAGAAAATATATTAGAATATTGAGAAAGTTATGGATATCTTTTTACCAAAAAAAAAAGTTATGGATATCTATACCTTTGTTCCAGCTGTATGGGTTTAGCTTGAGACTAGGCTGAGTCGAGTTTTGAGGGAAGAATGGTCCCAGTTCTTCTGATGCTCCAAATCCGACAGATGAACATCCCGGTCCTATATTTACATTTTCACCATTGCATCTCAATCTACTATTACTAATTAAATCATGTTTTACTTTAACTTAGGTGATCTATGCCTACTTCTTCACTCTGTTACTTTTTGTTCACTATTATTGCATAGGGTCCGTTTAATTTAAGGGGTTTGTTGCTTATAATGGAAAACTTGCTTTTTATCAACTAACATACAGATAAAAACAAACTTGAGAAAAACTTTTGGGGCGTGCATACGTGCATGGACCATATGTAATGTTTGGAATAATAATGATCATTATGGACCGAAGGACCGTTTGAATTTCATGGAATTGACTTTTCTTGAGAGATGATATTAATATATAGATGCATAACTTTTGTCAATAATTACTGTGCCTTGATATTAAAGTAAAGGGCATGAGCCCACGGGGGAGCCTGTAAAAGCCTAAAAATATGGAGGTATATTAACGTCGAAATGAATTTTATATCCATGAATGCATCACATGCATATGAATTCAAATAATATATACAATATACACATATGTAACTACTACGTTTCTNATGGAGGTATATTAACGTCGAAATGAATTTTATATCCATGAATGCATCACATGCATATGAATTCAAATAATATATACTACAATATACACATATGTAATTACTACGTTTCTTCATCAAAATAGTTTTCAAGCGTGTTACTCTAAAAAACCTACTTGAAATAAAGTATAAAACATTTTATGTAGTGATACTTTTCATCTAAATTTAGATTGTATACCTTGTTTACATAAGTAAGAATCAAATTACTTAAAGTATCGAGTATTTTCTTTTATTATAAAAACAGAGCATGAGGGAACGTTAAAATATATGTGGATTATATATCGTATTGATTTATGCACGATGATTAATGTTGTGACGAAATGAAACACAAATCGTTACAAAGTAATATGCTTTTTTTCCCTTATATTATAAAGGGAAAATGTTGTTATAATATTATTTTTACCGATTTTCTTAAAAATATATAGCAAATTAGTCTACAATAGAATAAAGGCTAGCATATATAGGATCATGTAACAACTAACGAGCATGTGGAATCATTACAAGCTTCCAAAATTAAATTAAAGTTTAACAACCAAAACTCATCATGATGGTGATGATCACTAACCACATACGTTTCATTGATTTTGACATGGTGCCAAATGAGATACATCTTACTATTAGGAAGGTTCACCTAATATTCTCTCGCCAGTTACCTTTTTTGTCTCCATGCATAGAAAGGACTACATACATTCCTATTTAGTTTAATCCACATTAATTTAGTTTTACATACATATATACACATGTATATGTACGTGAAAGTTTTTCCTTTTACATGTAATGTTTTTAAAAGGGAACCCCTTCTTTTTTAAAACACTTAATAACAAAATCGTATATGTTTTCTTCATCTAAAACAATTAGAAGTAAAGCTAAATTGTAGTTTTATCTTTTAAATTGTAATAGTCTAATTACTGTATATCCTCATATTGATCGATGTCATGGAAATATAAATTAACGTTTCACCAAACAAAATGTATAATGAATTTAAAGCTGCTTAACATATTTCCTAATTTTTGGGAGGTTTTGGTCCAGAAATCCCGTTACCACAAAAAGGGTATGAAAGTTTCTAAACCCAAAACTGAAATTCGAATTTAAAGGGTGTGCAAGGATCAAATGTATATTACGAAATCAATATATAGCAAGTAGATGAAATGTACAGGAAGCATGATACACCTTATCTTTTTCTTTTGGGTTTTATTCCTTCCACTATAAGTTTTTACACTAAGAAATTTAAGATTAACCGAGAGATCGATGGAGACGTATACAGAAGATAAACGAGTGGATGTGAGTTAGATAAATTTACCTCCATTGAGCCAAAGAAGGAGTGGCTTTTTGCTTGGATTAGTAGTGGCTTCAAAGAACCAATAGAACAATGCTCTTCCATGTGATTCATTAACCGTCACATAACCGGCGTATTGCCGGAATTTCACCGGCGGCTGTCCCGGAAGCTCCTTCACTCGATCAGCTCGTTGCGCCGCCAAAACCCTAGACCGGAAACAACCACTGTCGCCGTCGTTGTCACTGCACAGCTTTTCTGCTGATGATGAGCCAAGAAGAGAGGACACAAGAAATAATAGGACAAGAACAGAGAACACAACACTATGGGAACCCATTTCCTTTTACTATTATATTTTAATAAAATCGAATTTAATTTTTGTTGTGGAAATTGTGAAGTGACTGTGTAAAGCNTTCCTTTTACTATTATATTTTAATAAAATCGAATTTAATTTTAGTTGTGGAAATTGTGAAGTGACTGTGTAAGGTTATATAATGTGGTGAGAGAGAGATAGAGAGAGAATGGATTCAGAGACAGATAAGAACACTCTGTAGTCTCACTGGATGGTAACCATATTCAGAAGATAAGACACATGAGAAAAATCAAAATCTGGAAAAGTAAGAAGATTTTTATTTCTTTCTTTTTAACTAATAATATGGACTTTCTGTTTTACAAATAGAAAGGTTTGTTAAAAATATAGTTTCCCTTATTTATGGCATTTCTCTTTTTGTTTACACTAGGTGAAATATCACACACGCAACTTGTGCTGTCTATAATATCGTTTCTGTTTGGAATTTTATGATTTATTCATATGTTTTCATTTCCATACGACGAAGACATATACAAATTATCAATTGTGAAAAAAGCAAGATATTTTATTTCTTTCTTATTATTAACAATAGTAGCAATTTCTCTTTATAAAAGTAGAAAGGTTTGTTAGAAATTGAGTTTCCCTTTTTATGGGCAGTTTCTTTTTTTG
>OVAQ01000300.1:0-21972 GCA_900406345.1 Erysimum cheiri | reverse complement strand
ACGCAAGCCGAGTCTATGACCGTGTACTCGGAGAAGGTGGACGTGTTAAGAAAATGGAAGATGGGTTTGTTGTCTTTGCTAGTGAAGAACCTGGTCTTTCCATCGGTTACCATCACCTTCTTCATCGGATCCACCCGGAATCTCTCGCACAGATTGGCTCCGTCTCGCTTGCAGACTCTGCACTCTCCACACTCTCCTGTGAAAATAGGGATCACATGATCTCCTGCCTTCATCTCTTCCACTCCTTCCCCTACGCTCTCCACTATCCTGTAATTAATTAATGTTTCCATCCAACAACATCCATTACTTCATCAACTGAGAGGAAAAGAATTGAGATCCACCAGATTTATACGACTTACCCTGCCGCCTCATGACCAAGGATTCGAGGATATGCTTGTTGAGCCTCGTTCTGACCAAAAGATAGAGATGAGAAGAAGAAGAAGAAGAAATAGACTATGAAAGGGCTACTTCAAGAAGAAGAAAATATGAAGAGTACCTCGCCTTTCCATGCGCTAAGATCGGTGTGACAGATGGAAGTAAAGAGGATTCGAAGTCTCACTTCCAATCGCTGAGGAGGATCCACTTTTACATCTTCCATCACTAGAGCTTCTCCAGCTCCCCATGCCACGGCAGCTATTCATTCATTCACACTCATCATATATATTTAACTTAGCTTTACACATACATATAAAGATTTTATATACACAAAGTACCTTTGCAAGTGATTACTTTGCCTTGTGTTTCCATCCTCAAGCCACTCCTGAGTTTATTATTGGCTCTGAAAGTTGAAACACGGTAGTGAGCTGAATTTATAGGAGAATCTCACCAGATATATATATAGTTATTTTATGTAAAATTGTATGAGTTCACTAAAAGTTTTTTTTTTTTTTTTTTTTTGTTAAACTTGATCATAAGGACTTTCCAAATTAAAAGTTGATATGTATGGTCTATGGAGTATGACTTTCCAGTTGTAACTAACTCTCTAACAAGACTTCACACAAGAAGAGACTTCCAAAAATTTCTGCAATGAAATAAATGACAAGCTAATACACTAATCAACGATGCGATCCCAAGCTAATGCTTTTGTTCTTGCATTATTAGCAATGCATATAAAAGATAATAGTTGCATATGTATAAAGAATTATGGTTTTAATTAATATTACTTGACAATAAGTGAAGAGGTTTGTATATCTAATTTTAAATATGTCAATGTTGAATCATATTCACTTCTAATATAAGATATTTTAACATGTCTATTCGAGATGGTGATTCTTTTGGTTCGTTTATCTCAAACCAAATTTCACTTTCTTATTAATTATTCATGTCTAAATTAATACTATGTGACTTTCAATTCTTAATCAATTGATAATGAATGAAAAAACTTCCATCTTTTATAAATCGTCTTCATTTTTGATGTGATATTGTAACAATTATATATACGTCTATCTTACTGACTTACTCTATATATAAACCTGTTGCACACACAAACCAGTTGATGTACATGGTTATCTTAAAAGCAGGGCCAGCCCTTGACAAAGTCAAATAAAACATTCGTCTAGAGCCTTCAAATTTTTTTAAAATTTTTAATATATAAAATAGGCCCTTAATTTTATAATTTTTTTGTTAACGGAACCCCTAATTTCAAAAATTGTTTTTAAACTTTTTAAATTTGCTTGGACCCCCAAAATTTCAAGGGCAAAGGAAGGTTGAAGGTTATGATTTCGATCTTAGGCAACATAAAGAGAATAATTTAACTTTTCAGAACAAGAATATGGATCTAACACCTTCAATTTTCTTAATAATGGATCAACAGAAACAAAAAAAGAGATCAACATTATTTTTTTTTTCCAAAAAGAAAAAAAATTAAGGCAACTGGTCCTGCATAGGGCCATAGTCGTTAAAAGTGTTCTCCAGGCTGACACATAGTCCACGTTCCGTTTATCTTCTTCTTACGTATTTTTAAACATCCAATGTTGACCCTTCCATTCTTTTAGAAAAAAAAATACAAATGTTGACCCTTCCATTCCTCATTTAGTTTCGTTTAATTGTTTGTGGGCAATGGAATGTCCCACCTATTTAATGCTCGTGTGTTCATCTGTCTGCTCCATTCCGTAACAGATAATATTGAAAAAGAAGCATTTAACACTTAGAAATTACTCAGAGCAGAACTTGTAATGTAGTAGTTTCAATTAGTGTCATTTGTGTGCAATCTTATAACAAGATAGATTAACCTTATTTAAGTTTTAGAAAGATAAAAATCCAATAGCTCATTGAGTTTATTGTGCAAGAAATGTAATAAAGAAAAACAGAGATTTAACTTGTCACCAAGATCAAATGGATTCTTTGATTAATCTCATACAAGAATAAAATAGAGAGTTGCTCCAAATAGCAACTCCCAAATATATTTACATTGATACTCATAATAGCATATATATATATGAATTTAAACTTGCTAGAAAACCCTCATTACATGGGTTTGTAAACTTGTATTGGGTCATAAGGTTGAGTTTGTATTGGAATTTTATGTTATCTTCTAATATCATCCACATATCATTATCCGGACTTAAACTTTGTATATTGCAGTTTGTATACCAAAAAAAGTTAGTTTCATTGTTACTACTTCGGTGGCCAAATTTAAAACGTTCCTAGTGATCATTAATCACCAAAATTCATTGCCAAAATGTGTTACCAAACCAATTAGAACAACGAATAGAAAATGATAATTTATCGCAATCACTCGTAATTGACATCATAACAACAAAACAAGAAAATCCATCATTGTCACATACGGACTACATCCGTGGTGAATTTATGGGAATATCTTTACCAAAGACTCTACTCACCCTCAAATTTTGTTGGGTGAATCGACGCAATCCGGATACCCCAAAACGAACCTTTTAATTAAAATTGTATGGGCCATACGTTATAGCATTCAAAACAATTCAATAAATGCCCTTAATATTTGCCATTGGGCCGGGCCGATCATGTTGAATAGTGAAGATATATAAATAGAAGAAAATTAATACAAAATTGGATCAAATATGTTTGATCAATTTTTTTTTGACGACAAATATGTTTGATCAATTGGTAAGTGGATCTTTGTAGAATTAGCTTATGGCGGCAAAATGGGGCTTTAGACTTCAAAATAGGGTCAGAGACGACCGATGCGTTTTTATTAAAGACAAAGTTGGAAAGAGATTCCGACCCATGTCTCTCCGTAGAACCTTGGACTTCTCTTTCTTTTACTTATTCTTTTTCTTTTTTTTCTTTCTCTTCTTCTTTGGTCTAATATAATATGATTCGACGTATCCTTTATAGCCCAACTAACTCTTTTTCTTTTTGGGATATCACAACTCAAAATGTCCCACTCCCAATGGATCTCTGTTTCTGTCATGCTTTTAGGAATGAAGAAACGGAAGTTAAGATATACTCCTAATATTAATGTATGGCTTTATATAATTAAGTAGGTTTATAATCACTTGAAGTTAATTTATTATATGTTCATCACCAAAGAACAAAAGAAATTAACACTAATTAATAGCATGTCTCAAAAACAAAAAGTTAAAAAAGGAAGCTATAGGCTATATAGCAGTAGGCAGTAGCACTAAATATAATGAAAAACAAAGAAGACTCCATATTGCCTTTTCCTTTGATGTACGCGGCTTTTGTGTTCACATCATTTGTCTCTTTTTAGAGTTTTTAAAAGAAGCATCATTTACTCTATATATCACCGGCACCGACCTTTATAATTAGACTAGAGAGCACGCATTAAGTAGGCAAGAAGAGTCAAGAGCACATAAGTCAAGAATGGGGAACTGTTTATTCGGAGGGTTAGGCGAGGAAGACTTATTGATCAAAGTCATAAAATCCGACGGTGGAGTTCTTGAGTTCTACTCCCCCGTCACCGCGGGCTTTATCTCCCACGAATTCTCAGACCATGCTCTTTTCTCGGCCCTTGATCTCCTCTTGAAACCCCTTCCCCACCACCACCTCCTCGTCCCCGGGCAGTCCTACTATCTCTTTCCCAAAATTGCCTCCGACGAGTTCAAGACTTTTGTCGGAAGCTGCCACGTGAGATCCAACAGCGAGTCCTTGCCAGCGATTACTCCGTACAGAATGTCTCTGGATTACAACCACAGGGTGTTGAAGAGATCATACACGGACGTCTTTTCAAGAAACAGCTACACAAGGACCCGAAAGAAGGAGAAGAGGACAAGGAGGAGGCGTACGAACAGCAAAGGTGGGATATGGAAAGTGAAGCTGGTCATAAACACTGAAGAGCTGTTACAGATACTGTCTGAAGATAGAAGAACAAATGAGCTAATAGAGAGTGTGAGAGCCGTCGCAATTAAAGGGTGAACACGTCGTCACATCGAGCATCAAAAGTGGTTCGTCCGAGAATGTCTTGTCGGTGTTACCTACCTAGTTTTTGATTTCTAGTAGATTTTAGTTCCCTTTAAATGTGAAAGTATATAGCTCAGCCCTGTCTTTCAGTTTTGAGTTTGAGTTCGTGTGTGTCGGTTACTCAAATCAATTATTCACATGTGTGGTTAATGATATAACTCTGAGCATGTCCAGTGAGAGATACTTCAAAAATATTTTATAAGATAAAAAATTTCAAAGTTAATCATTAACTTGATTGCAACCAGTGTTATATTTATTAATTAGATGTCGATCGACATGTATCAAAAAAAATTTAGTTTATTTTTCTTAACAAAACATTTTTAAAAAAAAAATACAAATACTAATTTACATGTATATCAAAATTTTTTTTAACTTTTTCTTTTTTAAAACAAAAAGAAACTAGAAAAAAAAATAGAATGGTCTGCGTTATTTCCGGTTTGATTTTCTGAGTCATCTAATTAATATAAAGTTGTTGACAAAAATATATATATATATATATATTATTAATTTACGTATGTCATTAGTCAATTAGATTTTGACGTGTATCAAAAAATTTTATTCACTTAGTATGAATATTAACTAATAAATAATGAATTTTGAAGTTCAAAATAACATTACAAATTATTTAACATTAATTACATATATTAAAATTATATTTACTGTTGCATTGTACAGTATTTTATTCGTAACTGAAACACACAAAAAGGTTTGAAGAAAATAATTAATTTATGGAAATGAATTTTTGATTATTTGATAGAAATGTTAATATAGTTTTTTTTTTTTTTAATATTTTATAATTTTTATTCATTAGTTTATGAGATAAGAAAATTATAACTTACGAGATTACAACATATAAAAATATATATTTAAAACAATGTCGATTTTTCAATTTTTTGTATATTCTACTATTTTTTATGGTGAATTGTTAGAAATGCATTTTTTCCAATACTCCTTTTCAAAAATACATGATCCCTAAAATACAGTCTGAGATGTGAATTATTGAGATTGAGCCAAAGGAAAAAGAAGAAAAAAAGAAGAGCTCACAGTATCAGGAAGAGGAGAGAAGAGGGGTACATCTTGGGGTGGTCTTTTGTCTAAGCAGAATTTTGAGCTGAACCTTTTGGCACTCCAGCTTTGAACCCCATTTCTCACTCTTTGATCGTATTGCTCTCATCACTCTTGGGAACGGATTGATTCCTCTCTTGATGTGCGGATTCTCCGACCTCCTCCTCGCGGGTGAGCTACACGCTCTCTCCAGTATCTTTGGTTTCATCATCCTATTCCTCTCCCTCTCTCCTTGTCTATTAGCTTCCTCTAATTCAGATAGCTTCTCCTCCAAGAAAAGCCTTGCATCCATCAGCTTCATCTGAACTCTCTCTTCTCTCAAACGCTCCGCCAACCTGTGCATCTCTCTCTCTTCTTCGAGATCTCGTTTCATCCTAACAATCTCTGACTTCTCGGACGATAACTCTTTGAAAAGACGCTTGTTTTGCATCTCCTCCGCTTCTCTACCCATTCTCTCCTCCTCCACATCTTTAGCCAGCGTCTTGTTCAGCAACTCTGCCCGTCTTCGAGCTTTTCTCTCGTAGTCAAGCTCTGCCTTCAATTCCTTGATCTCAGCTCGAGCTTTTCCTAGTTCAGATTCCATGAAGACCTTAATGAAATTCAGATCCCAGATAAATGCCTTGCGTTGGTGTTGATGTTGTTGAGATTGTGAAGAGCAGTAGTAGGGATTATCATAACGCTTCCAGGTGTTGGAGACTGAGTCCATGGCATCTTCTCGTACGCTGGTATTGTGAGGATCTGGAGTGGAGATTCTGGTCGTCATCGTTTCAGGACTGCTGTGCATCTTCATATTCCACACCTTTTCAAGCTTTAGCTGTAAAAGGGAATGATATGGCCTTCTTTTATTATGTATTGAAAATAAAGGTAAAAATAAAAAAGGAAAAAGAAAGTATCACTTTAGAAGATGGAAGTGTGTTGTAAAGCTGAAAGAGTCAGTCATCACATGTTTATCAGCTTCAATCATTCTTCCTCAGGTCTCTCTTTCTTGACCTCAAAGCTTGCTAGTTGCTGCTATCGTTAAAAAGTAAGAAAAGTAGCAGCAGAAACAGAGGCTGTCTTACTCTTAGGTAACTAACAAATGCAGTTAAAAGATGAAACTAACGTTTGTTGTAGTTTTATCACGATTGTTTGTTGGGCAATGTCTCTTTGAAGGGCCAACGACTTCCCTGTGCTTTCAATGAATCACCTCTCAAAACATTAATGCCTCATCTGTTCCACCTCTCCTAACTATATTATATGTCTCTCTAAAAACTAGTATCAAAGGATTTTCTTTATCTAAGCATTTAATTTGTATGTTCCCTTAAACCAAAACTTCCAACCTCTAGTTAGTTGGAAACGAAACAAGAAACAGAATTTCATATGTACAAGTCAAATAAAAGCAAAGTCTTTCTGTATGTATCAAAACACCAAACCACATACACTATATATACCATCTATGAAAGTAAGCATCTTAACAACAAGTCATAAAAGCAAAACATACTCCATTGCTTCTGATCAGGGTCCAGTCTACTCTTTATAATTCAAACTCATCTTCGAGCTTGAGGCTCTCAGCTAGCTGCAGCATCCTCTTCCTCATTACCAACCACAAAGTAAAGGGTTTTGCACCTCTGGCCTGAACTTGTAGCCAGTGAAGACGTATCACGATTAATACATTTTTCTTTCTTCCACAGGTTCTTTACATAAGCTACCACTCCTGCAAAAGTTGTCTGCTTACCTATGCAAACACAGAGAGTTGGAGTTGTTTTCTGCGGTCGTCTCATGAGTTTAGACATTTTTCCTGCGGAGTTAGAGTTGCAGCGCTTGGAGCATAAGGAAAATCTGGTGGCCATATATGAAAGATATGAGTTGTCGGAAGAACTTCTTGAGGATGAACTTGAGACTGAGGTGAAGGAAAAGAGGTTGGATGTAAAGAAACTAATCTTTGATGCCAAGGATGATCTTAAAAAAGCTAAGAAGCTGAAGCAAGACAAGAACAAGAAATGAATTAGCCATATAAGTGAAGAAGACAAGAAGTCACTGTCGTATCATTCACTAATGAGTTCTGTGTTCGAATTGGGAAATCTTTTTCTTCTCTAGTATTCCTCTGCCTTAGTGGTTATTGAAGATTCAAAGTCCTCTTAATATTTCTGGATTCATCGAAGTTCAACAACATTACCCTTATATATGCACGCGAATACTGCATACAGTCATATTTGGGAAGAATATACCCTACCAGATGACCTCTCTTTGCAATGCCTTACCAAGACCTGCCACAACATCTCCCAAAACGAAACTAAGAATGGGGATACCTGATTAGCGTTGAAAAGTTATTATCATACAAAGCTTCTATATCAAGTTAAGCAGATATAATGTCCTCTTCTTGTAGAATAAGCTCCAGACTTTACAAGAGAGGATGACAGTTAAGGAACAACCCTCTGACAAAATCAATGATAACTTCTAAACCATAACTAGACCGACCTACAGAAGATTTCAGTTTTACGATTTTACAAGGCATGTTCATGGCTTGCATAAGAGGATAAATACCCCAGACAGATTCCATCAACAACGAGACACATCTCATATTTGAATGTTCCCGTCAATTGATCCGCTTATGCTACACAAGGAGGAAGAGAGGTGTGAGTGAATACACAACAAAGAAGAAGCTCACCGAAATTGTTATTAGAGAAAGTTCTGAGACATTTCATCAGACCTACTCTCCATACACGAACAGTCTCATCCACAGAGGATGACTGCAGTAAATGAAGAACGATAAGAGTATATATACTGCATAATCAAAGACAGTATAATGTAGGAAGAGTGTAGGGAGATATTTACCCCTTTCCCTGATTTCACCTATATGACCTACAAACTCATGCAGGGGATTCTCTGATATACTGAAGATCTTAGAGGGTAACACAACACAAGTCAAATCCGATGGTTTCCACATAAAACTTGCAATCTTCTTTTCTGTTTTCTCATTGTTAATCTTTACAAACTCAATCTGACAAGGTTGATTCATGCCAAATTACATACTAGAATCAACATACTGTCTGTTCTCTCTTCCTCGGTTATAAGATGCGCTGAAAACTCTTGGTCAATACACAGAGATGAGAGCTCTTTAAACTGTTTTCTGTATGTTTGCATTCCGGCAATTCTCTTCGATGGTGATCCCACTGCATCATCACAAAGAAAAGAAAAAGGAATCTGAGCAAAGACATCAATAAGCTCCAGTAGCGTCGAAGCATATAACTGAAGCAAGGAAGCAGGACTTGCTTCTCGCCGAGTTCCCATAGTCAGAGCATATAACAGTTTTGCAAAGAACGAAGAGTAGTGATCGGCGTCCTTCTCGAGTGATCTCCTCCCTCGAGATTGTTGAAAGTGAAGACTGCAGGAGTAAATCTTAGGAAGCCGGAATTAACAGAGAATTGTCAGATCCACACGGGGAAGAGGAAGAAGGGAGTCGTGAACTGACATTAATATACCAACAAAAAGCATCCATAAGATATTCTTATATAACTAGTGTGTGCAAGATGGCCATAAAACCGAGTTGCTTTAAAGCTAAGCTAATCTCATTTTTTGGTGTTATATATACAAACTGCAAGACTTGAGATCCAAGTTATAACTAAACATAAAACACAATGAAGATGAGTATGAAACACAGAATATTAACACAACTCCATACACTGTTTGGCTTTTATATGTATGCGTTTGAAAATAAAGTATGTATATTGGCGTGGATGCTGATCCAGTCCACTCATGCCTGTAGTTTAGGGCAGATTGGAGCGCTTGGATTTGACATAGAACCTGCAGACAACATCAGCATTAAGCATCATCATCATCATGTTAGATACATCCTACATGTTTGCAATCTGAGCCTTGTAACACCTACATATATCTGATAGACAAGGTTGTTTGGTGGCTGGATCCTCCTCAAAGGCCGGAGGCGCTTGCCCGTATATCATCTCACAGCTCATGTCTTCAAAATCTACAACCAAAAATGGAGAGATGGCGTATAAAAATAACAAACCGCATTAAGATATGTAAGAGGGAGGCAAGGATGGTGAAATATACTTGGGTTCATGGTGAGTGGGAGGCCAAACTCATTAGTGAAGAAATCTTGGGTTGGAATCTTGCACATATTCACACACATTCCTACACAGCCACTGTTCTCCAGATACCTTCAATATCAACACAAGGAGCAAATCTGTCACATTTTGAACAAGACAAGTAGTAGAGAATTTTGAATGCCTACCTGCATTTCTTTATACGAACTCCACTTCTCTGTTTCACCCCATTCACTTCAACTTCTATGACCTGCCATCACAAGGAAGGAAGGAATCGATCAAGCAGTAATAGTTCAGAATGGAAGAGACAGAAACAGAGAGAGATACCTGAGATGGACCGACCAACCAGTGAAAGAAAGGCACTGTAAGAGCCGCATTGAACTCTGCTGCCCATTTCGTTGGTGGGAACAATTTTCTGAACTGTTGAGGAGCACCAGGAGGCAACATAGAGAGAAGAACCTCTCTCACGGCCTCTTGCTGCTGCACTCTGGACCGTCCCTGCATCACTCTCTTTGACACCTCCACGAAGCTCTCGTAATCGTACTCCCAAAACCCCTTGCCCTTGGTCTCCTTCTTCTTCGACCCAAACTTGTCCATTTTCCTCGCGAACAGACCCATGAACACTCTCTCCACCAACCCATCCTCGTATCTAGTCTTGAGCCCCATCGGAGCTGGCTCCCCGCTCGGCTCTGCAATCCCACATCGAGTGCCACGTCGCCCAAACGTGAGATTAACTGCTTGCATACTAGCAATAGCCGCCATGGCCATGGATAAGATCTCTCCCCCTCTTTGCTCTTCCCTACCATCATACTCTGCTTTTACTGCATTAGTGGCCACACAAAGGTGACCACACCTTACGACTTACAAGTGTCCACTATGTTTGCCTCATAAACAAGGAATCATTTCTCTTAGTTTTTCAATTCTATTTTATGTGGACTACAGCCCACAAGACTGACCCAAATCACTGAGGCCTATCTTCATACAAGTAAATAGATTCAATTCATATTTACTACTCAACAATGTTTTCAAAATCGACCCGGTGGTTGGACTGGGTTAAACGAACCGGATTGGTAGCCATGTTGGATTTCACAAAAAAAACCACAAACCTATGAACCGGTTCAAGAACATTCTCAACTGTTTAAATTTTTTGTTAATTTAACTAATTAAGTATGTTTTACTCTATCCCATATATAATTAACTAAAACAATGAAATCATATGCCCAAAAAAAACAATTGAGGTTTTATTTAAAAAATCATGAGATATGGCAGACACACATTGCACCAGAACTCAATCAAACACTTGTTATGGAGGGCTCTATCTTCATCCCTGGGAACTGGATCTCTAGCTCAACTCAGTCATCCATAAATCCCGATTGATCCAACATGTCAACGTTGTGGAGAGGAGCATTTTTCAAGTTTCAAAATATGTAAAACAATAAATTAAAGACACTCCCTACCAAACTCCATCAACTTGGCATTTAAGGCTTCTTAGTCTTTTGACTTTTCTCCATCGCATACTTTTTTTAATTAATATATTTTTAGTTACTCAATTTTGTCAGTCCGAAACCAATCCTAACGCTACATGTTGAATTGGAGTTCACTTATGAAGTATGTCAGTCGTCGCTGACCACTGCATTACAAAATGTGTCATTGCTTGTGTAACTTACAGTTGTAACTAATTCTCTCTCTCTTTTACCCCAAAAAAAAAAAAAAAAAACTAATTCTCTTTCTTACATTTAACTTCTTTGACTTTTTCTGCTCTAACAAAACAACTCCATTTGGTGGTTCAGTTTGAGCTTTATACTAAATTCCTCTAGCTAATTCACTAAATTACCCTTAAACTTATGAACGATATCCGAAATCACTTGGCTGTTAGTCAATCTTCCGGTGCGTAGACCACCAGGTGGTCCAAGTCTTCAAGAGAAAAAACTTCTATAGTGACACATTCGGAAAGGTATGCAATAAGAAGAGAAGAGAAGAGTACATATAGGAGTAGTATATAGCATGCAAGCAAATATATATAGAAGGCTTGACTTGATCAAAAAAATAAAAAGAAGGCTTGACTTGAGGGACTATATATATATGTCTCCATCATTAACTTGTCGTATCTGTACTATATCGGGATCTAGTTAGAAATTAGAATCAAGCCACTCGTTTGGTTAGGTAAATTGCGTGACGCAAGACTGTTGAAAACCTCTTAAACATAGCACATGGTCACGTTCCTTACCATTTTACTAAATATTTATTTCTACTTCGTTAATATTTTTCGCCCCAACAAAGCAGAGGGGATGATATGACTATATATACTGGGTAAAGAGATGCCATTAGCTGTTGCTTATCATCAAATACTATATATGTATACTGACAGGCTAACTCTTTAACTTGTTTTTCCAAAATGTGTATCCAAAATGTGTAATACATATTATAGAATTGTCTAAAAACAGGTCAGCTAGGCTGTTTAGATGGGCTGTTGGGCATTCAGAGTGATGGCTATAAATTTAGTGGCCACATGCCATCATATCACTTATCATTCAACATCTACAATTTACATCTCTCTGCCATTACTTCAGTGATTTGATGTACGTATCCCCAAAAGTCATCAACCGGCCAAATTAAGCCCTCACTAGTGGTCTTACCAGACAGAGCATATACGAGTATCTACGGTTTTGATTGTGGCAAACATATTTTTTCATGTCAGCTTAATTAGCATGCTATTTTCACATTAAAAATGTTCACCCTTTCCAGCAATTAATCCTTTGTACAAGGTGGAAATGTAAATGAAATTTTGAATTATATAACCCTGCAAATATACATAAACGCAAAGGAACCTACATGCATGGTGACTTCACGGGCTTGATTGACTTTTTGTGTTAGTACTACTAATTCAGTAGCTATAGTGACATTTTGGATCATCACCGGACCAATAGACATCACATGTTCCCAAGTATTGATGTTTGGAAATTAAAAAGATATATGATTAAGGTATGTGCTGGACATGCGTGGTCGAATGTTGAGAAGGGCGCTGCAAAGAAGATTCAACGGCCACCCAATTTCATCATTTTCGCCAACAATGTATGTTAAATGCGATCAATAAATTCATGTATCTGCCATCTGTTCCTCTCTCTTCATTAACTTAATTATTATACTATTTTCTCTCTCTCTCTCTCTCTCACGCACTTTGTCTTTGCATCATCACTACCACACATACATACATACATACATACATACATGCCTTCCACAAGACTCAAACTCCACAGCATGGGATTCTCACGGTGGCTCAACCGCACCGTGGGCTTCTTCGTCTTCTTCATCCTCGACATTGTGGATTTCTTGCTTTGCTTTACCTATAAGACGCTTGATTTCTACTTCGAGTCGGAGTGGAAACCCTGCTACTGCTGTCCGCCGCCCGAGGCCAAACCAGCCGCGGCTGGAGGGAGCAGAGGCAGCAAGATGATAGTGTCGGAAAGATCAGGTGAGTACTCGAAGGTGGTCTCACTCACAAGGACAAAGATCCATCTGGATGAGATCTCCGACACACTCTACTCACGCCCCTCACTCCTCACCAAGCTCACTAAGCTGGTGAAGTGCTTCAAGAAAGATGATGTGGAACGCAGTGATGAGTCCAAGAGGAGATCACCATCAACTAAAAAGACATTACTGACTGTGAATTCTACGGTGGTCGAGAAGTTGCAAAGAACACCAAGATGGTCTGATTGCCATTGCACTTTCTGCACTTCTTGGCTTTCCTCTTCCAACCATTCCCTCTTTGTCAATGTCCAGCAGCCCAGAGGTACCTATATATTCTCTACATTTTACATTTTATATAATATAGATTGGGTGAATAATCTCAGTCCCCTGTTTTGTTGTCCTGTTTCCCTTGTGGCTCCTCTCTCCCTCTAGTGTCTGGTGCAGCATGCATTCTCATCTGAGAGTGAAATAATAGATCCTCATGAGAAAGAAAAAAAGTTTGATTATTATTCTTGGTTACAAAAGACTGGTAGCTCAAGAATCAAATTAAAGCATCATCATTAATTATATGTAGTATGGCTTCTAGGGGGCCTTTGCATTAGTACAATCAAAATACTTTATTACTAAAATAAGAAAGGATTCACTTTAAATGGAGAGTTGCGTTTAATCAGGATTATACAATACTTTTTTTTTTTAACATGATTAAACATTAGTGCTTTTTAAAAAATGCCTTCAAATATAAAAGGCGTCCGTTGATTCTTCCATGAAGTAGACAAAATGCATGGGATGTGGAGTGTTCGTGGAAAATCATTCAGAAACAGCTTAAAGAATTTATGAGATAATGCAGAGCTAATGTTGAGTGGACGCATTAAAATCACTCAGAGACTGAATGAACAATCTCTTCTTCTTCTTTGTTTTTTTTTGAGTAGTTTATAATATGTGCCCACTCCAAATTAAAGATCATAAATTATTCACATTGTTTATGAGTGATTTCCCCGCAGCCATTTTACACGAAATAATATGCGAAGTTTCAATGTACATTTTCTTATAAGAATAAATTATAAACTAATGTTTGTTAGGATAAAATCATAAGTAAATATAAAATTTTAATTGAATGTGCAGACAACAAGGCACAAGAGAACGTAGTGTTCATACATGGGTTCTTATCATCATCCACGTTTTGGACGGAGACTCTCTTCCCAAACTTCTCAGACTCAGCGAAATCGAATTACAGGTTGCTGGCAGTGGATCTGTTGGGTTACGGGAAAAGTCCAAAGCCAAACGATTCATTGTATACATTGAAAGAGCATTTGGAGATGATAGAGAGATCGGTGATCTCTCAGTTCAGACTCAAGACATTCCACGTAGTGGCTCACTCCCTAGGCTGCATTTTGGCTCTTGCGCTCGCCGTTAAACACCCAGGAGCCATCAAGTCGCTCACTCTATTGGCTCCTGTGAGTAGTCATTTAATTAAATTCCTTTAATTTAATTAGTTGAAAAATATATGCTTCCTCTGTTTACTTAGTATGCTAAGTAATTAATTGGTATATGTGAATTAATGGGGAGTGCAGCCATATTATTCGGTGCCAAAGGGAGTGCAAGCTACGCAATATGTGATGAGAAGAGTGGCGCCCAAGGAAGTGTGGCCTCCGATGGCTTTTGGAGCCTCAGTGGCTAGCTGGTACGAGCACGTTAGCCGCACCGTCAGTCTAGTGCTTTGCAAGAACCACCACTTGTTGGAATTTCTCACCAGGCTACTCACCAGAAACAGGTACTCATTTATCTACTTGAGCTCAACAAAAAAATCATCAGTTACGTACTAAAAGTAGAGCAATCAATGTAGCCAGACACCTTTGAATCTCTTCCCCATCCTGAGATTGAGATATGGGGAAACTAATATTGGTGTATACGTACGCAGATTTGTGTACATAAATTAAATGCGCAGACTTAATCTACTTTCACCGGCCGTTAATATAGTAGTAGATGCAATGAAAAATTAAGGTGAATAACTGGGGATGATATATGCACGCAGGTTGCGAACGTACTTGATAGAAGGGTTCTTGTGTCACACACACAACGCGTCGTGGCACACACTACACAATATCATCTTCGGGTCGGGGAGCAAGGTAGAGGCTTATCTGGACCATGTTCGTGACAACGTGGACTGTGAGGTCACCGTCTTCCACGGCGGTAGGGACGAGCTGATCCCCGTGGAGTGCAGCTACGGCGTCAAGAGGAAAGTGCCACGTGCCAGGATACACGTCGTCCCCGATAAAGACCATATCACCATCGTTGTTGGGAGGCAGAAGGAGTTCGCTCGTGAGCTTGAGCTCATTTGGCGCAGATCCACTACTCCTCAATGAATTAACCCTTCTTTATTTAAGTATATATACATATATAAATACCAAACTCCAACCAACTATTATTCAAATCATCATTTTATACCCCATTCACTTTTTGGATATATTTCGGTGACTCCTATGACGAGAAAAAAAAAAACAGAACATGTTTACCCTTTTTGTGGTTGCCATTCATTGTGATTTTGAATTTTATAGAAAAAGAAGAGTAGATACAGTAGTTTTGCGGCCAAGAATAATGTGGTGTGCAATGCTCTTTATTTTATATCTTGAATTTTGGATACCACGGAATTTTTAATTTAAATTTTGTAACCAAAAACACAAATAGTTCTCAATTTATTTATAAAATTAAATATACTAAATGGATGTCCAAAGCATAGAAGGAACAAATTAGGGACGGAACATTGGCCACAACATACATATATCACATGATGAATTGGGGAGAAAAAAACATTACATTCTGAGGAATGCTTTCTCGAATTGTGTCCACTTCTGCTCCAACGTACCCACATACCCCACGGACATTCGTACAAGGCCAGGAGAGATGCCTGCAGCTGCCTTCTGGGAGGGATCAAGCTCGCTGCTGGTGCTGCTTCCGGAGCAGGACATGAGGGTCTCGTAGTAACCCAAACTGACGGCCATGAAGCCGAACTGAGTGGCATTCTGGAGATATGTCATGAGCTTGTTTGCTTTCTCCTCCGTCTCCATGTCTATCGACAGCAGTCCACCGTATCCATAGTCTTTGTTCACCATCCCTTTGGCCAGCTTATGCTGCGGGTGGGACTCGAGCCCTGGATATATGACTTTCATCCCCAAATCCCTCATTCTCTCCGCATACACTTGGGCTCTGCGGCTGTGCTCCCTCATGCGGAGGCCCAAGTGAGGGATTCGCTCGGAGAGCTCGAAAGCCACCTTGGCGTTCATGGTGGGACCCAGCAGCATCAGAGATCCGCCACGTAGATCCATCATCCCTTTCACCAGCTTCTCGCTCCCACACACGGCCCCTGTTTTGCAGGTCACGACAAAGACACGTGTACGGTCATTTGCTCCTTCACGTGAAAGAGAAATGATACGTACGTCGCAACAAACGTTACCTGCGATGATGTCGGCTCCACCACTGATGAACTTGGAGATACTGTGAACCACCACATCGGCTCCAAGCTTGGCCGGAGACAGTACCATGGGGGCGAAGGTGTTGTCCACCACCACCGTCACGCCCTTCTCGTGTGCCATATGGCTCAGCTCAGGTATGTCAGCCACAGTCAGCGTCGGGTTGGCCACCGACTCAAAGTAGAGAACCTGTGTCCTACCCTCAACGATAGCGTCTGCCACCGCGCCATGGTCCGTGATGTCGACGAAGGAGGTGGTTATGTTGCAGGTCCGTGGCAGGAAATGAGAGAGCAAAGCGTGTGTCCCTCCGTAGAGGGTGCTCGACGCCACCACGTGTCCCCCGCTGCTACACAGTTGCAACATCGCCGACGATATCGCTGACATACCTGAGGTCCATCCAATACCATTTATCTTAAAGGCATAAAAAGTTGCAAGTCCAACCGAAGATTCCGTATCAAGTACTCAACTAGGATTCCATGGGGTCTACTTTAGACAATTATATTATATAATTACCACTGGAGGTACAGTAGGCGGCTTGGGTGCCTTCGAGAGCAGCCATCTGGCGGCTGAGGTTGAGCACCGTGGGGTTGAAGTGTCGGCTGTATACGAAGAAGTCGTTGTCCGGTCCCAGTTCTCCGGCGAACATCCGCCTCATGGTATCCGGTTCCATGACCGTGAAGGTGGCGGAGGCTTCGATGGACATGTTCACTCCCCCGTGCTCCCCAAACTCATGTCGGAGGCTCGCCAGCGCCGCCGCAGGGTCAGCCTCACACACCGCCGGTGCTGATTTCTTTGCAACCACGGCGTCTCCGTCGTCGTCATCGCGGTCGTTTCGTTTCTTTCCGGAGAATACGAGGGCTTGTTGTGTGTCTAGGAAATGGGCCATACTTTGTTTGGAAACAGGAGTCTAGGTATTAACGAAACGTAAGGAGGAGAGGCTTCGATTCAATTTAATATTTATAGAGAGAAATTTCCGAAGCAATTTTATCGATTATTTATCCTATCAAATCATTTAAAGACGTTACTTACACATTTTTGTTTTTTAATTTACACACACATACATTTGAGAGGGTCTAATTTTTCTTGAATTGTATTATTCAAAAAAAGTGGGAGCTATTCCACAGATACAATACTTAGGTTCACCCCAGGGGTGAACCTTTAAATTCACCAAGCATAACCGATAGTTTTGTCATGTCAGATTACTAATACAGGAAAATTAAAAAAAAAAAATTAAAAAAAGAGGAAACAAAATAAATAAAAAAGAAGATCGACGTAATACCTTAACGCCGTCGACAGTTCTTCTATTTCATCTTCTTCGTTAGCCAAAATCAATTTCCATCGATTTTAACTTTGATGGATTGGGTTGACAAAAGAGTGGTTAGGATTTAGATTTTATAATTAAAACGAAATTAGATATCGGTTTGGGTTGACAAATGAATGGTTAGAGTTTATATTTTACAATTAAAACGAAATTAGATATCGGTTTGGGTTGACAAATAAGTGGTTAGGGTTTAAATTTTTTTTTTAATTCTCTTGTATTAATAATCTGATATGGCAAAACTATTAATTATGATATGTTTGGTGAATTTAAAGGTTCACCCAGAGATGAACCTAAGTATTGTTCGAGTTATTCACGTGTTCTATGTCTTACTGTTTGGAACGTAACGCTTTTGGGTTCTTAATTTTGGTCAAAATTAAATAACATCCCATGTACGTATATGTATTGTGTAATTCCGTTTTTGTGAGTCATGTGCTTTTATTTGATAAATATCTATATATGAGTTGATGTGATCTCTATCAGATTACGTTCGCGATCCTTATCTTCCTAATAAGAGAACCAAGTGACACGGCATCTTAATCTATTGAATATAAACAAAAGTAGAAATTAATATTCACGAACCTTTTGATGAACTACTTTCATAATTCCAATTTTGTCTTATTATTATTATACAGCACTTGGTAATTGATTGACAAAGAGTGTCGATGCTTTAACTAAAAAAAGAAAAAAAATTGGAAAAGGGCATTATTGTTGGTAAAAGAGGATTGGGCGTTCGCCGTCTTCAGGTTATAGGAGTCGGTTGTTCGGTTTAAAAAAAATTCGGTTTTTTCAAAATCTTACCGAATAGACCCGAATTAAAATTCGGTTCGAGTCGGTTCGGATGTCAGTTTGTTCAGGTCGGTTTTTGGGTTTAAAATCCAATTCCGAATTAAACTGAATTGATTTTTTTCTCGGTTTATTCGGTTAACCGACAATAAATTGCAAATCCATAAAAAAATTACAAGCTATTTAACAAATTTAAAACTAAAAAATCAAGTTCATAAAGATAAATTACAAACTCATTATCAAAATTCTACAACAAATTACAAAAATTACGGATATGAGGCTGGCGACAAAACTGACATCCGACGTTTTGCCGTTTGTTCAGGCCCTTCAACGAGATCTGTTTGTAGCCAGCTGCAAAGAATACAAACTGATAATCACAAATCATATGCTACATCCTTGCAGTTAACCAATAATATACTCTGAATTCTTATGATATACAATTATACAACTCTAACTTCGATTTTAACCACAAAAACAAAACAAAGATCCACAAAGTTTTAGTTGACAAAAAAACAAATACATCACCTCACAAATTCAAACATACATAAAAGCAAAAAAAAATTAGAGATTTGAAGCATAAACAACAAAAGACAATCATAAGATTAAGAAAGCTTAAAGAAGATAGAGAGTTTTTTACCTTAGGATGAAAGATCTCGGGAAGAAAAACTCAGCAGCGGCTGTAAATGAAAAAAAAAAGTGAGGAGTTCATGAGAAAAATTTACTTATATCCTTTAGGGTTTAGGTTTTGTCATAGATGGTGGGCTTTCGAACATTGTTATTATTGGGCCAAATAAAAACAAATTGGAATAATTGATAATGGACTCAAATGAAAGAAATAAAAATCAGTTTTAAAGCCCACAAAATAAAACAGATTATGTTTTCTCTTTAGATCGTGAGCTTATCAAACATGGCGGCCGCTCTCGTCTTCTTCCTCATGGCACACAATCACATAACCAGGTAACTACACAGATGAAGAAGAACATGTAGTGATGAGTGTATATAACCGATCGGTACCGATTACCGAACCGAGTTCCGATTTCCCATATTTATTCTGCCGAACGGTTAGGTTGAACCTCTTTGGTTTGCGTCGATAACCGAAAATATCGGGTTGATCGGTTCGATTTGATCGGTTTTTGCCGAACGCCGAGGAGGTAATACAATACAGACACAAAAGTGAATAAAATATGAAAGTGTGTCTACATACATATTACAGAAAGACGAGAAATAAAACATGCATTTAGCGACTGTGGAACATTACATTAATTTCATCCTCATTTCTATTCGTTTTTTTTTTCCCTTTTCTTTTCTTAATTTCCCTACTCCATATTTTAATTTTTAATATATCTCTTTGTTTTCTTTCCTTTAAAAAAATAATAATAAGATCATGTAAATTATATATAAATCAATTATTTGCGTGTTTATTTTCTTAAAAATATTAGATGTGTTAAACATAGACAAGATTTTTTTTTTTTTGTCAAAACATAGACAAGATTATGACAACATTTTTCTGTGGTTATGAATTTTATGTTACTCTAAAAAACACTTTAAACGCACCTCTATACAAGACCGGCCCAAATGAGATGAACAGAGGTGCTATGGTCCAGAAACCGTGTATCTTTAAAACAAAAAAAATATATACAAACATATTAAGGTCTAATTTTTTAAAAATATCTTTGAAAGGCCAAAAACATTTCGTATACTATTTTCACATAGAAATGGACCCATTTTTTTTAACTTTTTAAAAAAGTAATAAAAGATCCAAAAACATTTTTTCCAAATTTTTGCTGGGCCGGGGCTGCCTCCTTGTTAAATGGCCAACTCCCAACTGTAGTCTTAAGATAAATATGTTGAGTTAGCACATCTTTCCTTCTGATTATGGAAAATATTTTCCATCTTAGATGTTCAATGAGATTTTTTTTTTGTATTAATTGGTTAGGAAAAACATGATATGCATGAAACAACACAATCATGTACATGTTGTTAAACGTCATGATTAATCACACATAATATAACCATAAAAGAACTTGTGCTCGAGTTTTTTTTACACATTTTGTTAAGCATTATTTATTATTATTAATTGGATCGATAATGAAGAAGCTTTATTGAAGAAGCGTATTATGTGGTAAAAAAGATGATTGTGGAGTATATATAATCATGAGCTCGACGTGATGCATTTTGTCTCCATCACTGATAAACTTTTTTTTTGGTGGGACCATCACTGATAAACTGGTAAAGAGATATATCACTGAAGCGGCTTAACTTTTTTTTTTTTTGGTCATCTGATGTTATTATTGAACCTTGTTGTGGAACCAAAGTGAAATACAACGTCCAAACAAGGGTAGCTACGCCGGCGGACAACAGAAAAGTCCCCGGAAACTAAGCCGGAGGAAAACGAGAATTCCCCGGAATCTAAGAGACGCATAAGATAACAAACAAAGCAGAAACTTACAAACAAAACACAAATTTTCAAACCTCATATGAAAGAAGCGAAAACCTTGACCTAAAAACAGAAACAACTAGACTTTAAAACTCTAGAAAATACACTAGTCTCAACAAAGCAGAGAATCCTCTTCTTCTGAAGCACCTGCAAATGAGATTTATCAAGGATGCCCTCCACCCAAAAATAACATCTGCGACCTCCTATCAAGATAAGAGCCGATCTCTCGAAACCAGAATTAAGATTTCATGACCCGGCTAGCATTAATACCACTAGATGATCTAAATGGTACTCAAACACACTTCCGGATGCGACGACGGCGACTATGCGTCCTGAATCGTCTAGATAGAAACCTTCAAAACGCAATTCAATCTAAACAGATATGAACAGCAGGGACAAGGAGTGAAGCCTAATCTCTCAAATATCACCCAACTCAACCGAACAAGAGGATGAATCAAGAAGATAATCAACCACAACGAACACCAAAGAAGAGAAACCAACTGCAAACTTAGAGAACTAACGCATCATACAACAACAATCAACACGAAGAATCTGCTTAGAAAAGGATTTAGCCAAAAGAGAACCACTGTCTGAAACCATGAGACAAAGATAGAAAGGAAAGGCAGTGAAGCGGCTTAACTTATAAGTATATTACATGCATTGTGTTTTTTTAATTAGAAATTTAAACAATATAAACATATATTAAAATTCATTCACCAAAATATTTTTTCATATACTATTAGAGACAGGCAAAGGCACACACTTAAATTAGTCCGTATTTAAATGAAATCTCACTCCACACTCATTACAAATCTCAAATCACAAATCTCATTATTGATCATAACTTTAAATTTCACAAATAAATCCATTTAATTATTTGAAACAAACTTTTCAGAATGATAGACTAAAAAACATCTCTATATAGTATTACTAGGTGAGAACTCGCGCTACGCGCGGAGTTTTAACCCCAATCAACTGAGTAAC
>OVAQ01000299.1:0-37094 GCA_900406345.1 Erysimum cheiri | reverse complement strand
TTTACCCGATAGGGTCCTATACCCCTAAACCCGATTACCCGTTCGCAAGGAGCCGGTTCGGAACCAAAATTATGAAAGAACCGAAACGCAAAGCGACGTGCGCGTTTTGTCGTTATATCGTTAGGCAGAGCTTAAACTTGTCATCATCACCGTTGGACAAGAAAGCTTGTCTCTTTTTTTTTCCCGGAAATTATTAAATCGAAAAATTTCACTCCCATCTTCCGATCTCTTTGTCTTCCACCGACTCTCTTGCATCTAGATCCAAGCTATGTCGATGGCTCGCCGTGGATTATTGTTATTGTTCTTCGCTATCTTCTCCGTCTTGCTTCAATGTTCCACTTCCCTAATCAGTTCCTCTAGCGCCTTCATCAATCCTTCCAAAGTCAAGCAGGTTTCATCGAAACCCAGGTTTTTCTCATAAACCCTCGACTGATTGTGCTCAATTTGAACTCCGAATGTTAACAATTCTGAAATTTTCGATTTTTTTTCTTTTGTTCAGGGCGTTCGTGTATGAAGGGTTTCTCACGGAATTGGAATGTGATCATATGGTCTCCCTTGTGAGTTTTTTTCCTTCATTTCATCTTCGGTTTTGAGCTTAATTTCGAAAGTTTTTATTTATTGTTTTCTCTGTTAAAGACTCTAAATTTCGATGTGTCTTAAAGGCAAAAGCGAGCCTGAAGAGATCTGCTGTTGCTGATAATGATAGTGGAGAAAGCAAATTCAGCGAGGTTCGAACCAGCTCTGGCACCTTTATCTCCAAAGGAAAGGTTCGATTTTTCTCTTTGTCTCATTCTTACTTCGCTGGTAAAGGTAGAACCCTAATTCCAAGTGGAAACTCGATCTCTCCCTCCGTAAATGTTCGATTTTGGAACAGATCTTTGTTTCTTAGGTCTGCAATTGGGGTAAATAAATGTTGATCCTGCAAATTACAGATTTTGATAGTTCTAATTCCAATGCTCCTTAAGCAATCTGTGACATTTATACTTTGAATGATGGATCCTGGAAGTTGGTAGATTAATTATTTTATCAATAATTTCTACTTAGCTAACAAATCTTTCCCGGACTAGGTAAAGTTTATGTGTGTAAATACTAAATAGTAATCATTTATGAAGTTGTTTGGACTCAGATCTGGAGATTTTGTGTCATTGTTGTGATTACCGTGATCTGTTACTCCATCACCTAAAGTTATCTTTGGTGAATTACAGGATCCCATTGTTTCTGGCATAGAAGACAAGATCTCCACTTGGACATTTCTTCCAAAGGGTACAACAATACACTCTTAATTTTAGTTAGAAGTTCACAACTAAGATTATTGAAAAATCTTGAAAGCTCAATATGTTGAATTCTTGAAAGATTTCAGAGGATGATCTTCATTAAGTCCTTTACTTTCTGTGGTGACAGAAAACGGGGAAGACATTCAGGTATTGAGATACGAGCACGGTCAAAAATACGATGCTCACTTTGACTACTTTCATGACAAGGTCAACATTGTCCGTGGTGGACACCGCATAGCAACCGTTCTTATGTATCTATCCAATGTGACGAAAGGTGGAGAAACTGTATTCCCTGATGCAGAGGTTAGTGTTATCGATGATATTTGCATAAAGTTTCCCCCAAATATCACTCTTGAGTTATTCCCTCTCATAAAGATCTGATTTTTATAGGTACCTTCTCGCCGAGTACTCTCTGAAAACAAAGAGGACCTTTCTGATTGTGCCAAGAGAGGAATCGCCGGTGAGATACAAAACTGATAATAATAATGATTCTTCTTTTCCTGAAAAGAAAAAAGAGATGAGTAGAAATTTTACTTCTTTTGTGTCTGTATGGGTAAATGTTTAACAGTGAAACCAAGGAAAGGGGATGCTTTGTTGTTCTTCAACCTCCACCCAGATGCAATCCCGGACCCGTTGAGCCTTCATGGTGGATGTCCTGTGATTGAAGGAGAGAAATGGTCAGCAACCAAGTGGATCCACGTGGACTCATTCGATAAGATTGTGACACCAAGCGGAAACTGCACGGATATGAATGAGAGCTGTGAGAGATGGGCAGTTCTTGGAGAATGCACAAAGAACCCAGAGTACATGGTTGGAACTGCAGAGCTTCCTGGCTATTGCAGACGAAGCTGTAAGGCTTGTTAGACTTATTTTACTCTCCTCTTTCTTCTGTGTCTTCTTCTTGTTTTTGTTCTGTGCCATAAAACTCTCAAAGTAATCGGTTTTTCGGAGTTTCTTTTGTTGTTTGTTTCTTGTAGAGTTGTTGTCGTTGATGAACTTTGTTCTAACGGGAGCTCTGTAATACTGTAACAGTTCCCGAAAAGAATAATATGTAAACACATAGAATCAATCAAATCCTTTATAGGTTATAATATAAGTATAGTTCTTGATGTTGTCAATTCAGTGGCATGTCAGGGCCAATGGCACAAACCACAAAAGAGATCGTTCTTTTTTTTCCTTGTATCGTTGCATTTTTGGGTGGAGTATTATTGTCGTTGATGAACGTCTCTGGAAAAGAGCTTTGTACTAACTGAAGTTTCTGTCTAGGCAAGCATTGTAAGTTTCAAAACAGTTTGTGGAAAAGAGTAATTTCGCAAGCATATAAATTCAATCACTATCTCAGCGGTTATAGGTTGTCAACTAGGTGGTGTGTTCCATTTCGTCCTTTGTTCTTCAAAGCTTCCTATGGCTGCAGATTGTTTCTTATCATCGAGTCTAGAAGCAAAACTCTCATAGCAGCCTCTCAAATCTACTCTTTCGAGTGTCTTTATTCGTTTTCCATGTAGTTTATCAATCAATATTTGACCATCTTTTGATTCATCCCCTTCAGCGATCACGTTTATGTGCTCAGTTCGCAGTTTCGGCTTCAATGAAGCATGATCGCCTCCTAAGAAAACTGCTCCAAGAATTTCCCCTAAGAACATGTCCTGCAACAACATTTTAGAGTTAGTTTGAAAAGCAGAGTACGTTCTTTATCGTTTTCTTGCCTTTGCATGTTTGAAAACAATCAAGGCAAAAATCATAGTTGTGTTAAGATGAAACAGAATGATAAGAGAGGCTATACCATGTGCGTGTATCTCCTGTGTTTCTGATGAAGAGCATGCAATCTAGCAAGAAGCCGTTTCACAAACCGAGCTTCTGGTGTTTTCGCAGAGGAATAGAGTGTACTAAGCATTGTTTGGAATGAGCTTAACTTGCGTTGGGTTGCTAGAGGGATGAGTGTGATGTTTAGACCGGATTCAAGAACGGTCTTAGCTGCTAAAGGATCAAGAAACATATTGAATTCAGCGTATGCATTCGAAGGAACCGTGAATATGTTCCCTTTGTCTGATTTCACACGGTTTATATGTCCACCTACGATGTAAACTTCCTGCAATTTACATAAGAAACCATCTAGATGAATCTCGGATCTTGATGAAATTTATCAGAGATAAAGTATCAGAACGTTCTTGCCTTGATAAGTGTGGATGATTTTTTGTCTGATGAGATGATCTTGGCTAAGCTAGTCAACGGTCCATTGGTAAGTACACTGATCTTAGACACTCCATTACCAGATTTAGTCAGATTTTGCCAAACTTCAAGTGCCAAAGGTTGTCGGAGTTCAGGCCGATGAGTGTCCCTCAAGGCTCCATGAGCAAATGAGTTCTCCGCAGTGTTTCTGTAGAAACGGTGTTAGTATTTTCACGTCAAAGAAGTGTAAGAGACTAAATGGTGTATATATTTCAACCTGCGAGGACTTCTTGGGAGGTCACGAGCAAGGCCATAGAGCGTGTCGGAATCAAGAAAACCGCCACAGCCTTGTGGAACCGCCTTGGCGTATTTGCAATCTCCAGCGGATGGAAAAACCGGTTCAGATTGGTTCAATGCGAACATATCTCCTAGACCGACTGGAATATCGTCGCGTCCCATCATATGAAGCAGATCGTAAACTACATCAATTGTCGCTGCGTTAGCCCAACCGGTCGGGCTCACGATAACCGCCTGGAGAATTCAGAGTGATGAGAGAGCTGAAGTGTTACTTGTGTAATAAACAATAGTTATATCCTCTCTCTCTATAGGGCTACTTTTTTTCACCTAGTAACTTATGTAGCAAGAAATGGTTTTAACCTCTCAAAAACATACCTTCAAATCTATAACTTCCACCGGAACTTTAAGGAGATAGAAGAGAGAGATGAAATCTCCGGCGCTCATGTCCATATCAAAAACAACAGGCTTTCCTCCGAGTCGAGTTTTACTAAGATCTGCTATGAACAATTCTTCTCTGTAGTACCGAAACTGAGTTGAAAAGTTAAACCTCCCTGTTTGTTCAGGCTTATTTAAAACCTGTTCATTACATAAGTGACTCGGTTATAACATATAAAAAACATTTGATCTGTCACATTTTATAAGGCATATATATATTGGCCTCATGAAAACATTATAACTTACTTCCAAGAAATCGTCATAGAACTCTCTATCCAGTTCACTTTTTAAGTTCTTGTTCGGTTTAGCTCGTGTCGCGACAAGTACACGAACTGAATCAGGTCCAGAGGTCTCTTGCGTGTAACCATCCTAATGTGAGTATAATAGAAGAGAGATTAGTTGCATGGTTTACCTAAAAACTGGAGAAGGATTAAGGAAACACATGTATACCTTACACTTTCCTTTTCTGCTTCTAGATTTGCAGATTGGATCGTGCAAACCCCTCTGAACGTGACCACTGTGAACTCCTCCAATGGTTAGGTTAAACTTTGGAGTTATTTGTTTGTCAAAAAATGGATTTGAGCTTTCAGATTTTCCGTAAGGTTCGTTTGAAGTAACAATGGTTATGTTCATATACTCCATCTCCGCGAAATCATTCTCACCATTGTTGTTGTTCTTATCACCAGAGTTTCTCATGATCGAAACTGCAACACCAGCCGTGAAAGAATCCCACATGAAGTAGCTCTGATCAAAATTCAAATCAACGTCATAACTTGTCGAAAAGTCAAACAAATCCGAGTAAACTCATAAGCTAATTACCAAATTTTCACTTGTAATGGATACATATGAAACTAGCCTAGGAGCCAAGGTAGATAAAAGTAATATATACCGTATAGAGTTCTTCGGGTAACAAAGTGTCTCTGATGATTTTCAGAGACGAGAAAATGTATTGAGCTTCGTATGTTCTTTGATTCTTCTCAAATGTCTCAAAGAAATTTTTGTTGATGGGTATTGTATTGGTTGCATCTAGAGGAACCAGAGTCATTGGAACACTTGAATGAAACACCTGTGATGGAACAGAACACATGACATCGAAACAACATTGAAGAAACACTTAATTTTCCGAAAAAGAAAAACATTGAAGGAACACAAAACAGATCACTATGATATCTTTGCTTAATCTTAAAACCTGGTAAGCAGCAAAAGGATCGGCGAAGATGTTGAATTCAGCGTAAGGATTACTTGTGAAATCTGTGAACAAGTTTCCGCAGAATCCGGTAGGGTTTGGACACCGTACACTACCACCCATGACGTAGATGTGTTGGATGTTATGTTTGAGGTGAGGATTTGACATCATGAAGAGAGCGAGATTGGTGTGAGATCCCATCACGAAGATGCTTATTGGACCTTCTGAAACTTTGTCGGCTATTACTTTCTGTGCCGTTGGTTGCAAGAGAGGAGTATATCTTCTGTTCCCCTGTTTTCCCACCAAAAGAGAAACCAATCACAAAAAAAAAAAATTCGTTTTTGATTTTTATGTACAAATTTTCCTTACGTAATAAGAGCACTAGTTTTTCTTTTTGGTTATCTTGTTTGTTGACATATCATATCTTAAAATTATAATACATTTCTTTTCCACTTATTTTATGTTTTACATGAATAATTAATTAACAATAAGTCTTTTTTTTTTTTTTAATTTAATACATATTATTTTTTGAATATTTGTTTAAATTTTAAAATATGTATATAGTCCCTATAAAGATTAGCAAATTGGGGAAAAAGAAACCAACAACAATTAGGAGAAAAAACCACCGTGGGGGAAAGAATATTCAGGGAGGGAAAAAAAAGTAAAACAGAGTGATAAATGGCAAAACATAGGATGAACCACTGGACTAACAACCATCTTTGAAATAGAAGTATGTCAGAAGATCAACACTTATCTCCACCAATATGTGGCCTAATTGAACCATTTTTTTTTTTTTTTTGAAACTGACTAAAATTAAAAGAGGCCTCTAGACCTAATTCCTCTTGATAATAAAAAAAAAAAATACCTGAGGAAGAAAATGTTTACGAAATCCATAATTGGAGTCAATGTCGAGTAGGCCTTTACGACCTTTAGGAATGGATTGTCTGTATCTGCATCCTCCTGCTGTTGTCATCCCCTGAAATCAAAAATAAATGTTCTATCCGAAAAATATGAAACTTACTTATATAATAAATCAAAAATATTTTCACATTAAAACCAAAAAAAAANAGAAACTACAAAAATATATTTATATATGTATAAATATAGTAAATTCTTTAATATAATAAATCTTACTTATTTTTTTTATTTTATTATTTTTTTTATTATTATTTTTTTTTTTTGTGCAAATCTTACTTATTTAAAAAATGTTTTTTAGTATTGGTTTACTGTTTTGGGTCAATTCGATTGTAGGCACTAATTTAGTTATATTCAGTTTTGGTTGTTCGGTAAAAAAAAATGAAGATACCGTTTAAGTTATACTTAACAATTCGGTTTCAGTACAATATTTCGAATCACTTCAGTTAGATGTTAGAAAAGAAGAGGGAAAAGGAATAGTATACATAAGTTTAAAAAATATAAAAATCTACTCATCATATTTATTGCCATTCATTCGAAGATTTTATTCTATTCCTCTTCTACATTTTATTGATCTCTTCATATTTTTTCAATTTTTTTATGTTTCATTCATACTCGATTCAAATTGTTACTCAAGTGTTCACCACAAACCATGTTTAAATGCACTAGGCAATCGGAACCCTATTTAGGAACATGTTTAAAAGCCTCACTTGAAGCATAACAAATTGTATATATATAAATGTTAGAAACTGAGCAAAAGAAGAAGAACCTGTTCGATAATCGGAAGATAACCACCGACATCGGGAAGAATAGTACCGTCATCGAGAATCCCACCTTCGCCTCCAACACCAACAGCAATATCGTCACGACCCATCATGTAAAGAATGTCGTATATATGATTTACTCCATGCCCTGCGTTTGTCCAAGCATTTGCACTCAATGTAATCCCCTGTTTCAAAAAACAGAGCATTAACTGAAATCAAGAAAAGTTGAAGAACAAAGTATATGGATGATTGCCAAGTAATGTGCTTAGGCTCACAACTAGATCGAATTCTGTTTTGTTGAGCTTCAAGAGGTACAAGAGAGCGATGAAATCGTCTGTGTCGACATCTGTGTCCAATAGAATACGGTGTGGGCTAGTAGACAGAACACATGTGAGGTCATGACCTAAGAGTCCAAGAATGGTGAAAAGTAGAACGAACCTTCGTAGGCTCAACATCACGAAAAAGAAGAAGAATAAACACAGAGAATTCTGGTTCTTGTCTGAATTTAAAAGAAAACTCAAGATCTGTAACTATATAAGAAAGGGACAAAAAGGTTAACAACAAGGTTACACACTTACACTATCTAGGTAACTAATCTTAATAATAGGGTTATATATTTTATTGTTTATTTTGTTGATAAACTTATAAATTTAGAAGTTTAGAACTAATCATGTAGCCCTCATCTAACACATCATACACTTAGATTGTCGGCTTTCAAAATTTCTATCCAAATTTTTGAAAAATTAATCGAAAACTAATACGGGTAGAGGAATAGTCCTCAAATTCTAAATTATGTTTAATTCATTAGAAATAGATTACTATATCTCAGAGTATAGACAATCAGATTTATTTCCAATTATTGTTTTTCCATACTTATTTATTCTTTTGGCAACATTTTATACATAAAACATACAATTTTTTTTTGTAAATGGAAGATTTTAGGGAAAACGGAAACAAATTTATAGAGTATGAGAGACAATAAATTTGATGAATCCTAGAAAAAGGATACACTATAAGAAAACAGTAAAAAAACAAAATTTTATAGAAAATAATCTGGTTTATACTTGTACATAATTTATGCCAACATGTTTAGAGTTTAGTCAGCTTGGTGGGGTGCTCCATTTCTTCTTTTGTTCTTCAAAGCTTCCTATGACTGCAGATTGTTTCTTATCATCGAGTCTAGAAGCAAAACACTCAGAGAAGCCTCTCAGATCTACTCTTTCGAGTATCTTTATTTGTTTGCCGCGCAGTTTGTCGATTAATATCTTACCATCTTTCGATTCATCCCCTTCAGCGATCACTTTTAAGTGCTCAGCTCGCAGTTTCGGCTTCAATGAAGCGTGATCGCCTCCCAAGAAAACTGCTCCAAGAATTTCCCCTAGGAACATGTCCTGCAACAACAATCTAGGCTTAGTTTGAAAACCAGACGAGGGTTTTTATTATTTTTTGCCTTTGCGTGTTTGCGCGCGTTTACATATTTATTTCATCAAAAAATAACTTATAAATATAAAGAAAACAGTCAAAGCCAAAATCATTTTTGTCTAAGATGAAACAGAATGACAAGAGAGACTTTACCATGTGCGTATATCTCCTGTGTTTCTGATGAAGAGCTTGCATTCTAGCAAGCAGCCGTTTCACGAACCGAGCTTCCGGTGTTTTTGCCGAGGAATAGAGTGTACTAAGCATTGTTTGGAATGAGCTTAACTTGCGTTGGGTTGCTAGAGGTATGAGTGTGATGTTTAGACCGGATTCAAGAACGGTCTTAGCTGCTAAAGGATCAAGAAACATATTGAATTCAGCGTATGCATTCGAAGGAATCGTGAATATGTTCCCTTTGTCTGATTTCTCAGGGTTTATATGTCCACCCACGATGTAAACTTCCTGCAATTTACAAGAGAAGCCATCTTGATTAAATCTCGGATCTTGATGAAATTTATCAGAGAAAGTATATCAGAAAGTTCTTGCCTTGATTAGTGAGGATGAATTTTTATCTGATGAGATGATCTTGGCTAAGCTAGTCAACGGTCCATTGGTTAGTACCGTGATCTTAGACACTCCATTACCAGATTTGGTCAGATTTTGCCAAACTTCAAGTGCCAGAGGCTGTCGGAGTTCAGGCCGATCAGTGTCCCTTGGAGCTCCATGTGCCACTGAATTCTCCGCAGTGTATCTGCATAAATATGTAGATATATATCTTGCTTAAAACGATCTTATCAGTACTGTATAAAAATATTAACATATTCTTAAAAGTTTCACATCAAAAATAAGAGATGACATAATCTAATATATGCATAACAGATATCGGTTATTTCACTCACTATCAATTGGTTTTTAATATATATATATATATACATACATACCTGCGAGGGCTTCTCGGAAGGTCACGAGCAAGACCGTAGAGAGTGTCAGAATCAATAAATCCGCCACAGCCTCGTGGAACAGCCTTGATGTACTTGCAATCTCCAACCGGTGGGAAAATTGGGTCGGATTGGTTCAATGCAAACATGTCTCCCAGACCGACCGGAATGTCGTCCCGACCCATCATATGAAGCAGATCATAGACCACATCGATTGTTGCTGCATTAGCCCATCCTGTTGGGCTCACAATAATAGCCTGGCGAGTCAAGAGAGAGTGGTAGTTAGGACATTGAAGAAAACAGCATATCGCCTAGTTACTTGTGTAATAAGCAACCGTTGTACCCGAGCTATTTGTTTTACACCTAGGTACTTGTGAAACACGGAACAGCTAGATCTATGTAAAATCATACCTTCAAATCGATTTTCTCCACCGGAACTTTGAGGAGGTAGAAGAGAGAGAGGAAATCTCCGGTGCTCATGTCCATATCGAAAACAACAGGCTTTCCGAGCCGTGTTTTGCTAAGATCTGGTCTAAAGAATTCTTCTTTGTAGTATGGAAACTGAGATGAAAAGTTAAATCTCCCTGTTTCTTCAGGTCTATTCAAAACCTGTTCATTATGTAAGCAACTTCGTTAAAAACGTTTGATCTGTAGCTTTTTCCAGGTTAGATTTTGTCTGAGAATATGAAAACTTACTTCCAGGAAATCAACATAGAACTCTCTGTCAAGTTTACTTTTAATGTTTATGTTGGGTTTAGCTCTTGTAGCGACAAGAACACGAACTGAATCAGGTCCAGTGGTCTCTTGTGTGTAACCATCCTAATGTTACCATGAAAGATGTTAAATATTGTTTACGCTGAAACAAAACCAAATCAGAAACCTAAAAAAAAAAGGGTATAATAAGGAAACACAAACCTTACACTTTCCTTTTCCGCTTTTCGCTATGCAGATTGGATCTCGCAAACCCGTCTGAACATGACCACTATGAACTCCTCCGAAGGTTAGATTGAACTTTGGAGTTCTTCTATTATAAAAGAATGGATTTGAGCCATCGGATTTTCCATAAGGTTTGTTTGAAGTAACAACGGTTATGTTCATATACTCCATCTCCGCAAAATCGTTCTCACCATTTTTGTTGTTCTTATTAACAGAGTTTCTCATGATTGAGACTGCAACACCAGCCGTGAAAGAATCCCACATGAAGTAGCTCTGAGAATATCACAAAAAGTTTCAGAAAACAAAAACAAAATTTATATTTCCTTTATTTAATTAATATTCTGGGGAAATCAGAAATGGATTTGTAAGTGTTACCTGGTAGAATTCATCGTCGAACCAAGTGTCTCTGGCGATTTTCAGAGATAAGAAAACGTATTGAGCTTCGTATGTTCTCTGATTCATTTCAAATGTTTCGAAAAACTTCTGGTTGATGGGAATAGTGTTGGTTGCATCTAGAGGAACAAGAGTCACTGGAACACCTGAGTGAAACACCTGTAATAAACACATATTGTTTTTTAGTATTAAAGGCCTAAAACAAATGTGATATTCTATTTATAAAGAATAAAAAAATTAGAGAAAATTAATTGTAAATGAAAACTAATTCATGTGAGACGATGAAAGAGTAGAACCTGGTAAGCAGCGAAAGGATCAGAGAACATGTTGAATTCAGCGTAAGGATTACTTGTATAATCTGTGAACATGTTTCCACGGTTTCCACACTGTCGAGGTTGACATTCAGCCGCTGTGGCGTTCGCTGGACAGCAACCGGTGGGGTTTTGCGACCGGACACCACCGCCCATGATGTAGATGTGTTGAATGTTGTGTTTCAGGTGAGGATTTGACAACAAGAAAAGTGCGAAATTGGTGTGAGATCCGATGAGGAATACGGTGGTTGGACCTTCAGATATTTTGTCGGCGATTACTTTTTGTGCCGTTGGTTGGCGGCGAGGAGTGTATCTTCTGTTCCCCTGTTTTCCCACAAAGACAAGTATACAACACCATAATTAAATATACTAAAAAGATTTTATATATATATATATATATACACAAAAATATAAATTAATTTAATATATATATATATATATTTACCAACCAAAAAAATATCACAACAAATCAATTATTGGCTACTACCAATATTTTGAGCATCTACTCTTATTTGAGACACAAAGATTATTTGAACTAACAGTAATTTTAGATTTTATTTACCAAAAATATCAAAAATTATATATACATATATATATATATATATATATATATAGATAAAACAATTATTAATCTTATGTTTTTGTAAATGGAATGTCACGACACGACGGATCCTAAACATACAATTATAAGTGTCACTACTACATTGGAATCTATTATTTGCCGACAAGTGTTTGGATGTACAAAGTAAGCTACCTCATTGGAATCCACATTACTATGATTCGAGCAACACGTGTAGCCGAGAGATACCAACACAAAACCCTCCACAAAGTTTAACAAATTATAAATATTCTAAATGGTGGTTGTAATTAAAAAGTAGCTTAGTTGGTGCGATGCGATCATACGAGCTATATATGATATAAAGTGACGCTATTATAGTTTTTTAGATAACCGACGCCATTGTAGTTAGTATAGTTAACACGATTAGTGTACTTAAGAAATCAAAACATTAATGTTTCATAGTTTAAATTTAAAATTACCTTTTGCAGATAAGTTATTTACATAAACTGCCATATATTTATTACGATAATTATGAAAATTACCAATTTTCTGAAAATAGGAATTTTGTCAAGTTCATTTATTTATTTTAAAAATTTTCGTCAAAAAAATATATTTATATGTGGATATATAGCTAGGGTTTTTGTTCTTTTGAGTGAATAGTGACAAAAGTGTCAGTTTTTTTAAAAAAAAATTTCCATTTACGTATACAACAAAATTTAATAAACTATAACAAGTAAATAAAATAAAAGATACCTGAGGAAGAAACTGTTTACGAAATCCAAAATTGGAGTCTATGTCGAGAAGGCCTCCAAGACCTTTAGGAATGGCTTGTCTGTATCTACATTCTCCTGTTGTTGTCATCCCCTAACCACACCAAATTTTACATTTTCAAAACCAAATTAATACAAATAGTCGAGAAAAGAAAAATAATAAGAAGAAGGAGAAGAAAAAGAAAGAGAACCTGTTCGATGATCGGAAAATAACCACCGACGTCAGAGTGAATAGTACCGTCGTGGCTAATCCCGCCTTCGCCGCCGACACCAACGGGGATATCGTCACGACCCATCATGTGCAGTAAATCGTACACTTGATTCACTGCGTGTCCTGCGTTTGTCCACGCATTTGCACTCAATGTAATCCCCTGTTTCAAAAACAGAGCATTAAAGAATGTTGAAGAAGAGAGTGCGGATGACTGAGAAAGTAATGGGCTTACGACTAGATCGAATTCTGATTTGTTGAGTTTTAGGAGGTAGAGTATAGCGAATAAATCGTCTGTGTCGACATCTGTATCCACTAGAATACGGTGTGGACTAGACAGAACACAAGGGAGGTTTTGTCCTAAGAGTCCAAGAATAGTGACGACTGTGATGAACAAGAACCATGAACTCTTCAAAGTTGGGCTCTTCAACATCTTTAGAAGAATAAAGATGAAAGAAAGTTTGGTGATTTTCTCAAGATCTGTTTCCTTAAATATTAGAGGCCATAGAGATTCAGATCAAGAAACAACTACATGAACTATAGAATCAAATCTTAAACCAATGAGAAGGAAAAGGTAAGAAGAATGAGGAAGGTGGTTCCTTTATTTATGGACATGTGTGACGAATCAGCTCAAAGGAGAGAGAGACTGTTACATTAATGCCTTACAAATTAACCACAGAAAACAACAAAATGGCAAAAGATAAGATTTCTAATGTGTATTGAGATTTTTTTTTGTTTTTATCAACGTCTTCTTCTTCTCCAGAACTTTGTTTCTTATGATCAGAGAAAAAAACTTAAAAGCCTTGGCTTACATGAACAGTTCTCTGATAAGTTTTGCAGGAAAACAAAATGAAAAGATAAACAGACGTGCAGATGCAGAGAGAAAGAGGAGAAATAGTTGGCAACGAGGGACCAGAATCGATATTAAAGAAAAGTTATTGACATCTAAATTAGGAATAGAAAATGGTAAAACTTGTAGTCAACTTCTTTCGTATGTGTCTTGAACGTTCCCTGCTTTTTCTATTGCGACTAGTTGTAGTTGAGGCCTTTTTTTCCCTTCTTTTTAATATTCCGGTTAATATTCTTTCTGTTTATCTGTATTTCTTCATTATAATTTACATCCATGTCTACGTGTGCATAAAGTTTGCCTTTTTTTTTTTCTTTTTTTTGTTTTGTTAAATCACGTCATTAGCGACATCATCTGTGTGATTTTTTCTTATGAAAAAAGATAATTGAAATATATGAATTTATGTACCGAAAACTTTTTGTTTTTTGTTTTTTTTTAAATATGTACCGAAAACTTACTGTTCACAAATTTAATTTTTGTCCCACATCCGACCAAAAATAACGAGTTTGAAGAGTCAATGATAATCAACATGATCCACGTTCATTCATTTTAATTTTAAACTCTAAATTATGAAACTTTTATTAAACGAACAAAGAAAGTAAAGTATCCATTTTTGTTAAAAAGGTTATAAAACTTAAACACATATTATTAAGAAATGGATGACATATATTTTCTGGCGTGTATGTATGCATAATTGTAATTTTCTGGCGTGTATGTATGCATAATTGTAATAACAAATAAGTATTTAGTGTTTTTAAGTCAACATGATTTTTCAATTGGAGATCTTGACTGCTGTCCAAACTAATATTCACAAGATGTGAAAGAAACCAATATATATACCTATTATCAAAAAAAAAAAAAAAAGTATATATACCATTTTGAAATATTTATGAAAACAAATTATAATTGAACTCGATGTAAGACAATTCAAATTTTACGCTCCATCAACAGTAAACGTTAACGATTCAACCATTAAATTATCATGAATTAGTCAATATACGTTCGTCACTTCTGTTAGCTTTGATAGTGAATAGATTATCTAACCTTGAATCGTGTTTGAGAAAGCAAATGGGAGCATGCATGTTTTTCAACCTATCTCAAAACATGTGTGCACGAATGTATATATTAGAGGATCTCTATTGATAAAATACTGAATAATACAATCTTAATATTGTAGTTTAATTTAGCTTGAGAATTTCAAACCAAAAAATCTTCTTTCATTATCTTAACAATATAAATTTAATTTAAAATATTAGGTTTTATTACTTTTTTTTTTGGTGAATTAGGTTTTATTACTTACTAATACTTTTAAACATATCAAATCACATTTTAATTATTCAATTATATTAATTAATTACATTTAAATTTCATTTTCTTAAAATATTATATTTTTATAATAACTAAGTATTAATTTAATATTTTATATTACAATTAAAAATAGTATTAATATATAATTTAATTGTAATTTGTTTTTAATAAGTGACATTTTAGAGATTTTTTTTTGTTTTGAATTAGATATCGTTTTCAATTTTCTATGCAAAATTTATTATTTTTAATGTTTTATGACTATTAGTATTCTGCAGATTAGTTTACTATTGGGCAGATTGTGTTTTGTGTGCAGAACTTTAAAACGATAATTAAAAATAAACATAAAGAGTATTATATTTTTTATTCGAACGTGATTTCATTTACAATTCAAACAAGAGGAATGATGTTGATATAACATTTGCAGACATGTCTTGTTATCTATTTAGGCCGCATACAGGGGCGGAGGCATATAGTTAGCAAGGGGGTCAATTGACCCTTGTGGATTTGTAAAAATTGTTTATATACATGTAGTTTTAGAAGCAAAACTCATAAAAATAGTTAAAAATATACTTATTGACCCCCATAAAAATTTGTTTTAAATAGATTTGTAATCTTTAGAATAAAATTGACCCCTGTCAAAATATTTGCTACCTCCGCCACTGGCCGCATATGGTGACAAAGTTTAATTTAATTACTAACAACAAGTTTTGTGGTGTAAAATTAGACAGAAAATGCATTGTATATTGTGTTAAGCAAAAAAAAAAAAAAAAAATTGTGTTAAGCATGAACTCATCCTAAAATTCATTTTCTCAGAACAATTTATTTTAATTTGTATGCTTTTTTCTGGTATCAAGTATGTATCTTAACACAGAAAAGAAGAAGATATAGCATGTTTTTGGTCCGCCAAAAGAGTTATATAGCTTTGTGGTGTGCCAATTTCTCAAGTTCTATTTTCGTTTAATTTTATGGGATGTGATCGTATTTGTTACAAGGAGATCGGATATTCATCAACCATAGTTTTAAAATTTTCCAACTTGTGATCACATTTTCTTCTAAATATTATTTCCCAGGTCAAACGGAAAGGATTCGGATCCGTCATCAAAGAGAGTGACACTTAAACAAAAGGAACATATCAGCAACTTGTGATTAAAAGATGTATAATATGTTAATTTTTTTTTTTTTTGGTCAAACAAAGATGTATAATATGTTAATTATAATCAAATAACGAGAAAAAAAAGTTCGAGAAATGTGTAAATACGAAACTCGTTGTGTGTGTGAAAAGATTCTCCGACATATTTTTTGTTTGACTTGATTTTCTCCAGCAGTTTACCAAAAAAAAAAAAAAAGTGTTGACTTCAATACTCACGTGGAAAATACGACGCCTAGATCACGTGACGTGATCGGTTCTTGTTGGAAGTCCATTGATGGCGGATGGCCTGTCCAAATGTAGTATTAGCTCTCTTTTTTTATATATATTTTTTCTCTAATTAAACCGGTAAAATTCTGATTTTTTGTGATCCTTTTCTTGGAACTTTTTTTTTTTTTTNTTTTTTTTTTTTTTTTTTTTTTTTTTTTTTCTGAGAGGCGTTTTCTTATGATACGTGATAATTATTTTTAAAATGTAAAATGGTGAAGAGGACCATTCACATTAAGAATTAATGTAGTATGTATGAACTACATGAATATAGGCATGCCAACTATATATTAGCTTACCGAATATAGATCATTTAATTTTTGTGGTCAACAAAAATATAACATACTGGTTGACAATCAGATGAACACATCGACGATCAATATTATTTTCATAAGATGTATTTGAACTTTAAATGTTTAATCTTCTACAATCTTTATTTGGACACCATTTAGAAGATCAATATTGATGTCGATTTGAGGTCAATTATAAAGTTTCAGAAACTTATTCTTTTTTTATTTATTCTTTGACTTGATATGAAAGACTGTACAACTGCCGGGAACTTTCCACTATGACCAGCAAAAACACTTTCAAAATACATTGCATGATACATTTTGAATATTCATATCATTATAACCATAAAATATTCATAGCGTGTAATCATGTATAATTATGAATAAGAAGATTCGACTTTATAAGCAAATAAAGAAGATATAAAGTCGCAACAAAGAAAAGAAAAGAAGAAGCGAGAAGTCAAAATCGGAAGATGCAACTTTATGATCATATTGAAGAAAATCCATTGTAGTTTTGAAGAGACACGCCAGTGAATTGTTTGTCCAAAAGGGTGGTAGTTCTAAAACAATTTTTGGTGTTATTCGCAGGCCCGGCCCGTGGCTAAAGCCCAGCAAACTGATGCTTTAGGCAGCAAAATCTATTAAACATTTAAGGGACATCAATTTCCAGAAATTTGCATGTGGTATAGTGGTAGTGTCCCACTATTTGTTGAGAATTTGTGAGGAGGAGCACAGTTTGAACCCCAACATATCAAAAAACTATGATTTTCTTTTACCAATTTTTATGAAATGACTCAAAAAATTTTTTTTTGCTTTAGGCATAAAAATTTTTCGGGCCGGCCCTGGTTATTCGTACGGTAATTTTCGATATTTCAACATGCTGGTGTTATTCGTACAGTCCGTTTTGGACAAGAACATGTAATCTGTTTAAAACGAAAAATGATTTCATTTGAATTACTCTTTATGTAATCGATATAAAGAGCATGAACAATAGTATCCCTCCTTTTTATTATTATTTTTTTGTTTAGTTAGATTAAAAAAAAAAGAAAAAAAAAGGTAACTAATTGTGGGCCACCACGTATCAGTGGAACCTGTGAATAGTGAAGAAACGAGTAAGAGGGACGTCCCGTTTGGGGGAACGTCGCTCCTTGGCTGGGACTTTAGAATTAAATTTAAATATAAAATTGCTGGGATTTTGGTTGGAGACTCTTGCTGCACATGGTCTTAAAATTGCTTGACAATAATGTATAGAAAAATGTCGAGTTGGACATAACTATGCATGCTTTGCATCACTACAAAACTAAAGGTGGGAGCAAAAATGAAAAGGGGAAATTAGCTTTAAATATCTTTCTTGATCTGATATCTGTTCTGAATCATCTCAAAGTTTTGGATATCTAAATCTTCAAGGACGGATGTAACTGAAGGTAAAAATCACATTTCTCAATAATCACATTTCTTTTGGAGATATTCAAACTCATATTATCGGTCAACCGGTACTGCAAACACATCCTAGGCGAAGCTTAGAGGTCCATGGTTCGAGTGACGCTTGAGACAAAACTATTATTACATGCTATGGTTTCGGGCCTGGAGGGATTATNAAAAAAAAAAAAAAAAAAAAACATCAATTTAGGAGGTAAAAATAGCAAATCAACTTATCGAAGATACAAACTTTATAAAAACATGATAAAAGAATATATATTCGTGTGCACCAAAAGGTGACGTGCTTTGTTTTGTTGGAATTTGATGATTCAGTTTGGTCAAAACCTACTTGAGTTTTGGCCCATAATGATAGTTTTCTTTTCTTTGCTTGACCTAAGTTGTTTAATGGGAAGAAATAAAGAATTACTCATAATTACTTGATTAACCAAAGTGCTTACGTCTTTATCACTTAAACAACTAAGATTTGTCTACACCATGAAAATTATACATATACATCTATTCTTTTGCATACATGTACAGTATATTTTTTTTTGCTTTTATCATGGGATAAGATCTAGCCAGCAAAAAAACATCAAAATATATCCATGCTGAAAAGTTTAATATCATGCCCTTTCTTTAAACGGTTTTATACCATGGTCTAATCATAATGGCTTTAGCCCAAAAAAAAAAAAGAATCATAATGGCTAATCGGATATGTAACATTATAAATCTAGTAAAAAACATCAGCCATCAGTCATTAAAATTATGTTTTAAAGGAATAAAAATTAGATAAATTTATGCATACAATTTTGTTTTTTGCTGTCGAAAACATCATTTAAGTAAAATACAATTTGAGGTTTTCAATTTTCAATACAAATATATGAGTTTTTTTTTGTTGAAAAACAAATACAAATATATGAGTTTGTTTTCTTTAGTTGTCCTTCAAGTAAAAACAAATACAAATATATGAATTTCATGATAGTTATTTTGTAACTTTTCTTAATTTATTTGCATTATGTCTAAATATATTGAGACAGATGTAAACAGTTTTATATATGTATTCTTGGTTCCAAAATCCGAACCTCTTTGATTTAAAGCATGTTGTTGACAAAATAAATAAATAAATAATTGGTTTAAGTTTACACTTTTATCTATATGTTTCTGTTATTCTTATAATAAATCAGTTTTGTTAAAAGGCTTTGGAGAAGGATTGGTAACATAAAACTATCTTTGATACCGACTTTGTACATCGGTAAGTATTAAAGTGGTACATCCTTACCAAAGAGAACACTGTTATCAATTTGATCGCAGTAAACAAATTAAGAAACAGCTCAAGTACCAGAAGCAAAGAAGGAAACTAAACAGATAATCTTAAAACTCAATAGCAAAAAGCTCACAAGATAGGAGCTAAAATAGCAGTAGCAATCTGCAGACACATTAATATAAGCTTAAACAAAATCCGTAAATACCATAACTTGTTTGATCGATCTAACATTTAAGATCTGTAATATTGGCTCTATTATCACTAAACGATATACGAAAATTTCGACCTAAAAACTTTGAAATCTGCTTGTAATTGCCGACTCATCAGATCAAATCACTGGTCTCCGACGAAAAGAAGCCTCCGAGAGACGGCGACTCCCGATTTCTTGTTGTGACCCTCTCGAAACCCTGAATCCGATTCGTCGTGATACCATCCCACCGATCTCTGCGCTTCATGTACGATCTGCGATATACCTGTACCCAAACAACACCGATCGTATCGGGAAAATTCAATAATCCATCGGAGAGAGAGATAAGAGTGTTTTACCTTCTCTGACGGACTGTTTGTTGTGGCGGATATCGTGGATTGTGGCGGAGATCTTCCAGTAGAGAGGACGACCAACGTAGAACAGAACCACCATTAAAGCGATCAGGATCACTATACGGAACCAGATTCTCGTTGATGATGGAGACGCCATTGATCTTCACTCTTCTTCTTCGAGTGATCCAAATCGAGAGAACAGATAAACTCAAATTCCCCAAAACAATAATATTAGAAAGGAGTTTTAAATCACAGGCCAGCAGATTAAATACGCCACGTCATCATCATAAAATACGAGAAGGGAGGGGTACCACGGTAGTTTCAGGGTATGAGCAATTCACAACCGAAGCCTCTGGAACCTTTAGAGGGTTCCATATATATTGCTTCCGGAATAGGAATAGCAAACAAAGATAAGATCTCATGGACATTTGTTTTGAGTTGAAGCATGTGGAAGGATCTCGAATATAAAGTCTGACATTCCATTTTATTAATTTTCCAACGATTCCCCAATGGCCCAATCCCACATTTACCAATCAAAACCTAACTTATGAAAACTTTAACGTGAACCAACAAAATAAACCTGTTCTAAAAACATTCAATCAAAACCCTTCCTAGGACTTTAACCTACTATCTCCCGGCGACACTTCACTCTAATCCGCCTTGAGCTCACCAGAAAAGCTCGTGTCTTTTGATAAAATTAATTGTATTTAAGTTTCTCTTCGAATACAAGCTTGGATCTCTTCGAGTGTCTTCCCTTTCGTCTCAGGCACCATCTTCGCCACAAAGATAATCGTCATGGCTGCAAAACCAGAGTACATATAGAATGTACCTACACAAATAAAACCCACCAAAAGAATGTCAAACGCTTTGTCTCAATTTAGCGTTTCTAGAACGCAATTTTCTTGAGGTTAAAACACATTGTTCTCTCCCAAACAAGCCCTGAATAGTGTACCTGGAGAGCTCCAGCTCATGAGGAAGTTGAAAGTGTAAGAGACAGCCCAAGCACCAGACCAATTCACAAGTACCACTAAACTTCCTGCGATCCCCTTCACGTTTATCGGAAATATCTGCGTTTGTTTTATCCCCAAAAACAGAGAACCACTTCAGTAATACTCTTCTAAAAGCATTGACTCTGTTTTTATTTATTGCTACACAAGTAACGAATCTGTTATAAAACAAGGTTGCTTTCTATACAAGGAAACATACCTCAGACATTATCACCCAAGGAACAGGTCCCATTCCGATGGAGAAAGCAGCTACATAGATCTGAATTGTGAAGAAGAGATAGCCTTTTTAATACTAGTATCACGGAACTATATATCTTTAATGCAGAGCTCTGTTCTTGAGTTCTGTTTTTGGTAAAAAAGTAATAAGTAACTAAGTTTTACTTACAAGTACACCTCCAACGGCTAAGGTAGGAACCCACTCAAGCAACAAGCTTTGTCCCTGAATCCAAAATATAACAGACTTGATGCGAAGACTGAAGACTTAACTTTAACGCACAAACTAATAGATTTCAAAGTGAAAACAGGGTTTAGCTAAGGGTTAATGATATGGACCTTGAGTAAGAAAGATGTGCCTGTGAGAATGCATCCCAAGAAGATACCACCAGCTGAAATCTGCATCAACATTTATATATATATATATATATATATAAAATTGAATATTCGACTTGAAAATGCTTTTCGTAGATTAAAAGATTTTACCATTATTAGTGGCCTTCTTCCAGATTTATCTATCAAGATTGTTCCAAGAACAGTAATGGGCACCTATTAACAACGATTCGGTCTGTGTTAAACAATAGTGAAAATACGAATCATTTAGAGAAGAATATAGAGTGAAGTGAAAACGCTTATACACCTGAACACAAGCCATAGCGATTGTTCCGAGTTTCCCAGACGAAAAACCTGCAAGTTTTTAAAAGACATATGTAAGAATCTAAATTGAATTTGGCTCTGATACAAGACATGATATTATTGAGAAATATCTTATATACCGGCTTTTACAAACGTTTCGCTTGCGTAGAATCCGATCCCGTTGATTCCCACAAACTGTTGGAAAACCATCAGGGAAACACCAATCTGAAGAATATTCGATCACACGTGAGAAATAATACATTTAATCTTTTTGAAAGATTTGAGTTGAATGAATAAAATGTACACAAAAGATTGGTATATTTTTGTTTTTGGCTATGAGTGAAACTTACAATGACAGATCGACCATATTTCTTGGAAATAAGATCTTGGACTCTTGCTTTGGGAAGAGTCTCTAGAGCTTGAATTGAGACTTGAATACCTTCTGCTTCATTTGTGATATCTGTATCTTTTCCTCTCAGCTTTTGCAGGGCGACACAAAACTCTTTCTCACGGCCTGCTTTTGCCTGGAAAAGCAAGAAAATGAAAGATTTAGATCATGTTTTGAAAACTTATTTTTTAAAAAGACGATAGAAATCATGAATTGGGATAAAGAAAATTACCAGCCATCGAGGAGATTCAGGTATGAAGCACAAGCCAACGAGCAAAACAATGCAGGGAGCAAGTCCTTTTTTTAAAGACCAAAAACATATATATTGCTCAGTTTTCAAAGGGAATTTCTATAAAGATTAACCAAGAAACTGAGAGAAATTTACCGGTCAGGGCAAGAGTTTTCCAGGAAATGAGAGAACCGATCAAGAAAGAAACCGATGAGCCGATCACAATCATGAGTTGGTTCAGTGTTGTGAGTCCACCTCGGAGATTCTTGGGAGATATCTCAGCAATGTACACAGGTACCTGTTTTTGTTTTGATTGATTCATTTACTTAATTTGGAGACTGAGAGTTTTTATAAACATTAACATAATTTGCCAAAAAAAATAGTAGAATTACAATCAGACCGATTTATCTTGACTACTAGATAAATATATTGATCTCAAGAGTTATAAGATTTTCTTAGTTAAAAGTACTGTATGAGAGTAAATTACCACATAAGAGAAAACTCCAATTCCATATCCTGTGAAGAACCTTCCTACATCAAGTAACAAAGCACCCTGCACCACATTTTAACATCATATTAGAATCAATATTGATCTGTTGGATCTATAAGATCAAAGTCCATACTAATTCCAGCATATGTAGTTTCGGTGTTGCAAATAATCGAAAAATATTAAATACCTTGGAGAAGAAGACAGCGAGCCAACCTGTGATGCAAAAGCAAGCTGACGTTCTCATAGCCTGAAATTAGTTTTGACATGTATGAGCATTGGAATTTTGATATTGGCCACTTAAGTTTGGGATAGGGAAAGATTTACCCCTTTTCGGCCGGAGAAATCTGAAATTTTCCCACTCATAACAGCACCAAGCATCGCACCGATTGTTAAAATGGATCCAAACATGGAGAACTGCATTTTTCACACACAAAATTGATCTCATACATACTGTAAGTCTGTAATGCAAAATATATAGTTAAATGGCTTAGTGGAACAAAATTCGTTCATATTGATACAAACCTCTGCAAGGGAGAGATTGAGATCTTGTCTTATAGATGACTGAGTAGGCGCTGAGTATCCAACCTTTTTAACAAAGAATTAGAAGAAAAAAAAAAATCTAAGAAAGTAGTTTGGTAAAGTAATTAAGACAGAGGTTGGCAATTATAAAGGAAACCTTCGATTGAAAGAGAGTCTCTCTAAAGCCAAAACTTACACAAGAGCCAAACTCAAAGGAGCCACAGACAGCAACAAATGTGCTGAAGAGGACCATCAAGTAGGATTCATTAATATCACTCTCTTTTTCATCATCTTGATCAGTCAACAATGGTTTCCCTAGACCCTCGACCTTATTCACTATTTCACCCCTCTCGACATCTTTGTTTTCTTGAATTGCCATTCTCCCTCTCTCTCTAACTCTTAACTCTCTTTGAGAGCAGGAGATTTTCCAGGAAAGAGAGAGAGAGCGAGAGATGTGAAGAGTCAGGTTCGTGTAATGGGTATTTATAGAGGTAATAGATGTATGTAAAGTCTCGACATGGGACGAAGATATTTAAGATATTTGTCCTTCGACAGCAAAATAAATATAAAAAATATTAACTGCGATAATGATTGAGATTAGTAGTGACAAAAATAGCTCTCATGTGGGATGAAGCTGTCACTGACATGGCTCTGATGTTGTTACCCTAGTCATCTCTACTTCTTTTTTTTCTATTTACTATTTATGTTTTTAAATTTACGTTACTATTTTACTATTTAAGTTTAATCTTTATACTTTATAGGAATGCAATCTCATATTACTTTAAAAAATAATTTTTTTTCTTGTGAGATTCATTTGGTAACTGTATACAACAACTATATACATCGAACGTCCAAAACGTAGAAAGTTGTTTTTCACGTTCTAAGTCATTCATTATTTATTTTTATCGACAAAACCGGTTATTCTATTATTCAAAATAGAGGTAATATATATGACAAATTACCACATCATATAAAACAACCAACAAAGAAAAACTCATTTATTATTATTTAGTATCAATTTAGATATTAAAAAACAAAAATATTCATGAAATGGAAATATTTCTATTGAAAATTTTGAATTGTTCATAAAACAAATTATCTTTTACTTATCATATATATGTATATGACAAAGCAAAATTATTTATATTATAAACCTTGTCATTCTCTTTTTATTTTTGGTGGTAAGAAACCTTATCATTCTCCATCAAAATTGCTTTGAAATTAATTTCAGATTTTATGTTGATAGTGGGGTCTCAGTTTTTTTCTTTCTAAACTACCCATAGTGATTGCGAGACCATGTACGCGTGTCAGCTAAATTTGTCCATATGTTCTTATATAGCTAGATATTTATTTCATCTTAGCTTTCGTTGGTGTTTATTGGTTACTTTTTAAGCTTTATATAATTTTGTATTAGCTAACTATTGTCAGCTTTCAACCTTCTCAATTGTTCGGGATAAAGAAAAAATCTCATCAAAATTCGTCTTCCGCAGTCAGATATTTGTTGCTACGTTCTGTGTATGCCGTAGATATAGGACATCATGGACTTTTCTAATCCGACGGTTTAATTTTTCTTCTTTTTTTTCTTCTATAAAACGGTTTAGTTTATATATATATATATATAAGTTTAGTTTATCTTACCTCTGGCTCTGGATAATTTCGTTTTAGGAGTATAATTTTGAAAAATCTCTCTCTCCACCATATATGAGTTAAACTATTAATTTGTTGAAAAAAATATATCTTTGAATTATATCAGCATGGGATCCCTAAACCGTACCATAGCTTCCAATAATTTAATTCACATTTCAAGATGAATTTTTTTTTGTAATTACAAACAAAATTTGATATAATTTTTGCGTATTTAAAAAAAAAAATCTTAAAAGATCGATTTTTGGCTATGGTACAACTCATCTGGGTCATGTGAATATCCTTTTTATTTTATTTTTTGGCAAAATCCTTTTGTTCATTGAATTATGTGATTACTCTTCTGTTCATTGAATCATGGGATGTGTATTGTGTTGTTAGGCACAAGTTCTAAATATTTTCTAATTTTATAGGTACACTCAGTCATCAAATTTCGATTACCAAATTATCTGTTTGAACGCATATAGTCTTTATTTTGGAGTAATTAATTTTTTTGTTCGGAAAAGGGGATTTCTCCCCAAACTTATTAATAAAATAAAGAAAAATTACAATCGGACATGCCTCAGATGCGCAACACCATTAGCGTCCTCTAACAAAAGCAAACGAGTGTCATCAGGACAAGAGTTAAACATATGGAAACCTAAAGGCAAAGAAAACACATAGTTCGCTAATCCATCCGCAAGACGATTAGCCTCCCTATACACATGAGATATTCGGACAATCTAATCCTTCGATAGAAAGCCATATCACAAATGTACTAGAAAAGATAGTGGATGTGAGTCTTCAATACCCGTCTGAAGAAACCCAACCACTATTTCGGAGTCCACTTGTAGTTCCAGTCGCGTGATCCCTCGTTCCCACGCTATATAGAGACCATAGTAGACCCCCCACAACTCCGCCAATGGTGCCGAACATATGCCAATGGTAAGACCAAAACCACAACACCAATTACCTTCTCCATCCCTCACCGCACCACCTGCTGTGGCCAAACCCGGATTACCACGAGATGCTCTATCCGTATTCAGCTTGTACCAATCGCCGCTCGGAGGAGACCATGAAATCATTCTTCCCACTCTCTCAATCTGCCGCGATGGACCACTTCTAATCATATGCGCTTCAGCCATCTCTTTAGCCATGTCTCTAAGAAATTTCACTCGGTCCCTACACTTATCATTGGTTCCGAAAACGTTGCCACATCTCCACTTCCAACCCCACCATGGAGAATAGCGGTCTTGTATCCGTGACATCCCCTAAATTTGTAAACAACCATTCCAAAAGAGACATCTGGAAGAATGCATTAGCTAATCTGGGTGGTACTAGCCGTCTCCACACGCCAAACATAGCCGGACAGTCCCTTAATATATGAAGGAGAGTCTCATCTCCACCTTTGCACACCTGGCATAAACCCGAATTACTGAGATGTCTACGATATCTCTCCATATTTGTCATCACCAGTTGTTGTCCCGTTAACCATAGGAAGACTCGGACACGTTCCGTAGTCGTTGTTTTCCAAATTCGATCAAAAAAGCAACGCATACTCTGTTTCGGTGAAGCATCTTCTGTGAGGAAGTTGTATGCTGATTTTGGAGTAATTAATTGCGAAACTGAAATGATTTTATTAAAATATCTACAATATTTCTTTTTTGATAAAGATAAAAATCTCTACAATGAGACGTAATTAAAGTGCAATATCCTTACGTAAGTTGTTGAACAAACGCAGCAACCGTGTTGCATTTGCATGCATATATTTAGAGAAAAATATTAACATAATTATTAACTGCAAAGGTAAAATGAACTTATACAAACATTGAATACGTCCAAATAATCTCTAACAGTTTTCATTTGTAAAGAGAAAGGCTTCTAAGTTTAAGCAAACTTCCTCTATGTTCAAATTAGCACGTTAAAGCTAGCGTTTGATACGTTTATATAAGAAAGGTGTATACATCTCGCCAATTAATAAATGTTAGAATGTTGTCGTTTGCCAAAATATGACTCAGAACTGACGCATTTCCCATATTTGTGTCTCTTCATTGTTGTCAAATCTCATCTCCTTTGTCTTTTTTCTACCCATTTGCGTTCTATGTTGCAATTGATCTCAGTGCCGCCGATTTCTCAATCCAACATGCATTTTAAATTTTTAATACATTCAAAGAAAAACTATTTTAACTATATTACAAATCAAATTATTTATTACATGGTTAAAAAAAAGAAATTGTAGACAGCGAACAAAAGCAGAATATTCTTGATTTATTAGATTCAAAGTGATTTTACCAAAAAAAAAACTCACGGTCACGAACGTACAGATTGAATTGCATCCCAGAGTTGACCAAACAGAGTTTAGAGAGATCTCAGGAGCCAATCCATTGCTTGAAGCAGAAAATTTCATAAAATTACGATTAGGGTTTGTTCAAGAATCATTTCTTAGACAAAAAAAAAAAAAAAAAAAAAAAACGGGTTACAGTGAGCGAAAGCAAACCCTAATATACATATAACACTAATCGATGAGGGATAATCAACACTGGTCAGACCATTTCCTGTTATTACAATTGCAGCATCACCAGTCTATAAGAAATTGGGAAGAACACAGAGAAAGAGCAAAAACTCATCTTGTCTCTTTCTGAAGGAAAATCTCTCTGAGAAGCTGTTGTAGCTGAGCTCTGTTCAAAGCTCAGACAAGCTTTTTTTGGTACAGCTCTCTTTAAGCTTTTTGATGAACACACTTTCCCCGGTTAGAATGAGAGTTTCTGCTATTGAACTTTTATTTAAAGTTTGTGAGCCAATCTCGTCCGGATTGCCACTGCAAGTTGTGTGACCTTGTTTGGATGATAGAGAACCGCACAGACCGCGAAACAGACAGCGAACGTAGCAATTAAGAAAACAGTTTGACGGGACTTGAAAGTTAGGGCAGAGTGTATTGGCATACAGGACTTCCTTGGCCAGTCTCCTATGTCATTTACATTCATGACAACCTCTTTGTTTAAAAGAGGATCCGTCTCTTTTTCGGCAATATCTGATGAATCTTGTATCCTCTCTTTAAAATACAATCCTGCTTCCGGATCCTGTAAACATAGTGAATGGCAAATGTTAATAACGGAAACTATATCGTCATAACGGGCCAAAGATACTACGAAACACAAGATTAGATATCAGCAACGGAGAAAGAAACCAAATGTGAAAGACAAGTGAGTATTGTAGGCAGAGTCCAGTATTAGTGAAAAACCTGATTGGAGTTTAATATTCTTGATGATATGTCCTTTTGGAAACTGCTCTCACAACAGCAACCCGATGAAGGAAGAACATTCCCTGGATTCACCTTTGAATCTTCATGGCGTTGATGCTTTCTGTAAATGCCACTCGCCAAATCCATATTTTCATGAAGAAGCCTCGCATCGCAGTCACAGGTACAGTGAACGAGACTGTCTGGCTTCATTTTCTTCACCAAAGTTTCCAGATTGTGCAGTACGTTTCCTAAGATAGACGCTGAGTTATTCTGTATCAGATAATTCAACACTCTGTTGTATCTTTTTATCTGACATCGGTTCACAGTTAGCTCAGTGCATTCTGCTGAGGGCACCTTCACTGACCATGCAATATCTAGCAATAGGCCACTAAAAGTGCTCTGTCTCTCCCCAAAATCCCTGCAACAGCAATTTAAAGAAGAGCAAGCGGTAACTCCTTGTCCCTCTGGAAAGAGTGTAGCATTGAACTTCTGCTCTATTAGTTTCATCTCAGAACAAATAGCTTCATCACCAATAATTAGAGGTATGAAATTTGATAGGCCAGATTCATTTTCAACCTAGAAAAAGATTAGAGAGGACTGTATTAAATAGAGCTACCTGTAAAAATGTATATCCTCAAAAGATGGGTACCTCGACAAATGCAGGGCCAAAGAGATTAGGGTCAGAATTCACAATATTGATCTTGTAGAACTTGTTATTACAAGAACTCTTCCCGTCCTGGCCCGGTGCAGGTAAAACAGAATAGTTATGTGGTAAGTACTTCCCAGAAAAAGACACGAGAAACCTACAATGAAACCATTATCTGTAAGCCGCATGTTATTCTTTCCTATCTAGAACATCTTAGTGGTCACAAGTCAAAGAAATCAAATCAACAAATGATAAGTAGTAATCCACATGCAACATTTTGAAGATTCTTGCAATATTAGCTTCATCATATGAGAAATAAGACAGAACAAAAAATGTGGGAGATGCCCCAAGCATACATCAAAATAAGGGTTGAGATTCATACTGGCATTTGGGTTGCAGAAGGTTTTGTCCGCAAACAACGAGTTCAATTGGTTTTCCAGCTTCAAAACATGTAGGATACACAAACTGGAGTTTTGGTGACTCTAATTTTACATCGACTCTCTTTAAAGTTGTTCCACCTGTCGAAACCAAAACAATTAAGAATTAGCTCACATTAATTATAGATAAGCTCACGAGATTATGATTATCCAGTATGATATAATGATAGAAACAAAAACAGAGAAAACGACATCAACTTGCCTTTTATAAGACGGAAAATCATGTTGTTCAAATAGACCGTCATTGAGCCTCTTCCAAATAGCATCTTTCCAGGTTTAAGAATAAATTCATCCAGATATGCCACAGGATCTTTAGACAACTGCTTAAACGATACAAATAGGAAAAGTTTGTTACAGTGCAAAGTCAAAGAGAAAGCTTACAGGAAGAGATACTGAGTTTGTATTTTCTCCATCTAGGACTCAATTTTCCAAATAATGCCCAATTTTCAAGAACAAAGAACTCCATGTCAGACGTAAGAGCTTTAATGTGTCTAAGGTACTTAAGAGGGAAAGTTGCATAGAGCGTATAGAGACTAGACACCCTACTGAAAAGAAACAATTTCTTGTGCTGTGTTGCGGCATCAACAACATGAAACTGATGATTAAAAGATAAAAGAATGTACCTTCGCCCACATAATTTCTGGCATTGCTATGAAGACGGTCAAAATTGTACATCCTGGGCGGATATAGCCCTCCAGCTCAACAGGCATGTTGGCCAACCATTGGAATATCTGCAAATTCAAATAATCACATGATATTAGTTCTTTGAGATTCTGAAAAATGTAATCATAGTCTCTGAAGACTAAACTGTAATATATAATTCTTGAAAATACTTGATGACGTAGTCTCCGTGGGAACTCAGCTGGATTCCAATCGTAGAGCTTGAACGAAATCCGACCTGTTGGGCACTACAATGAAATGAAAAATTAGTTCATAAAGCTCACAAAATTTTGATGTAAGAGTAGCTGAAGAGAACTCACCACAGTTGAGTAAGCGCTTTTGTTGTCGCCACCGGAAGGTGAACGTTCAAATTTGGTGTCATTCATTCCTTCATCCGGTTGAGCTTCACCCGAACCTGTAACAGAGACAAAGTTGTCTGCGTTGATGCTATGGGTAAAGGGTACAGAACCCTGAGCGGGAATATGCCGATCTTCAAAAATCAATGAAGCCTCTTGTTCTGCTCTCTGGTCACTAGAGCATGTATTATCTGCTTCAAAATAATAACATGGACAAGCTGAATCAGCTTAAAATTCCAAGAGAGTTCAAACATTGGCAACTAGGAGAACATGCAAAGCACAACTAAAACAAAGACACCACATGGTGATATATGATTTGTGCTTTTCACTTATACCTTTCCCATCCTCAACATCAATTACGCTGTTATCATTCTGTGATAGCACTTGCTGTTGTTTTGCAGCAACGCCTCCTTTATATACAGGTTTCCTTTTTCGTCTATTGTTATGACGCTCTAGCTTTCTCCGACAGCTGCGTTTTCCCTCATCAAAGTCCGGGAGCAAGTGAAACCTGCCAGATAGGTTTACTCAGCTGTAACGACGGAAAGAGCATAGATAGGACATATATCTACAGAAACAATAATACTGACTACCAGACAATTAGTAAACCACAGAAACCAATTAAGCTCAGCCTATGCTGAAGAAAGAGACTTGGTTAACGATTTATGTGAAATCCGTGGAATCATTCAAACTGATCAACAGTCTTTCCCCGTGTTATCCAATTTCCTAATGATAGATTCAAAAGTTTCTATTCCAAACAAACAGACAACAGAAAACCATCCTCGATCATTTCGTCTTGCAAATCAAATATCAGGAGTAATCCTCAACAAATCCAATTCCATCCAGAAGATAGTGACCTTAAGTCAACCACAAAGCTCACCATATGCATAGGAGACTAACTACGACAATCCGTCCCGGATTCAGCTATCAAATCCACTTCTAAATTCCGTGGTCAAATCTCAAAGCTAGGATCTCAAAAACCGAAAAAGTCGATAAAAGAAAAAAACGTACTTTCCACACTGTTGACAGTATCTCTTATTCTCTCCTTCAAGCACAACAGAGCTAGCGTTAGCACACGTGAGACAAACCCTATGCCTCCTATGGTACCCTTTAAGCTCGCTTATATCCGCTTCACAATCCGGAACCTGACATCGAGCCACGCCAGACCCGCCGCGAACCCGCTTTTTCTTCGGAAGCTCGGCGTCCTCCAATTTCTGATCGAGCTCCGGACACGAGCACGGAAGCATACCTTCAATGAAATTGGAACAAATCAACCTCGGGTCTCGCTTCCTAACCCGATCGGAACCTGAGCCCGATTCATCCGGAGATTCAGATTCCGCAGGAGGCTGCGTCGGAATCATCATGGGCGGCGGAAGAGGAGGAGGAGGAACGGGAGAGAAAGGAGATTGTTGATCGGAATCGAAAGAAACGAGAAGGCGTTCGTCTGTGGCGAAGTCAAGGAGATCTCCCCAATCCCACATAGAGGAGGAATAAGTCGAAGGATCATCGTTAACCAATGCCGGCGGTTGGATTTCCATCTCCGGCGGCGTCGGCGATTGCGACAGAGAAGACATCTGCGACGCTCAATTCATAAATTCAGATTAAATTGTAAGGGCTCATCGGTTGTTAAGGAAGTTGGTGATTTTGGTTGGAGGTTTTAGGTAAATTTGCATAAAGTCATCAAAATCTGGGAAAATGCATTTTTCAATTATTTTATTTTTATACAAATTGTTGTCATTTTATACAGAAAAATAAAATAAATTATCTACAATAGTCTACATTTTTTTATATGAAATGACTCAATCAAACATGAATGAAACTAATAAACACAATCATGATTACTTAATCGTGCTATAATAGTTTGTTTATTCACATTACTTTTTTTTTGTTTTTTTCTTTCTCTAACTTATTATTCCCATCTTCTTTGTCACAAAAGAATACTCCCTCCGTTCTTTTTTATTTGATTTTTTGTAAAAAATATTTGGTTTGAAAAATATGAATTTTCTCATTTTTCTATGTACAATTGTTAAAAATAAATTATTGAATTCAAGAAAAATAACTAAACATTATTGGTTTAGAGTTGTTGGGAATTAAAAATCACAAAAAATAATGTGTTTTAATAGAGTTGTTTATTATATATGAAAAACTAGAAAATCAAATAAAAAAGAACGGAGGAAGTACTATTTTAAGACTTCACTAATACTATTGTAAGAATCATAACCTAAAATTTATTGACAATTAATAAACTTACCAATATATTTTTTTACATCATCTTTACTTTCAAGATGATAATCGTAGAAAAAAACAACTCAAAACACAATCAAAATCCAAAACATACACAGGTAGAAACAGCTCACTCGACTCATTTCAACGGATTATTGCAGATGGCTCATCAACCTACATCTTGTTAAACTATCCAAAAAGTTTAAAATCGTAATTACATTATAGTATGTTTTATTAATTAAATTCTAAATCTGGTGTACATGCATTTAGTTTTTAGTTAACCAATAGTTAAGTTAAGTCCCTTTCACCTCTACGACAATGGTTGTATACACATATAAAACTTGCTATATGTACATTTTATGGTATGAAAAGTTCTTAAGAAAAACATTATTCAAAAGATAAATTTTTAGGATTAGAAACCTTTAACAACAGAGATAATGTATGCCTATATGTGAGCCGGTTTAATAACATTAAAGAGAAAAAAAGAGGAGGTGTGAGCTGTGTAAAAGTGTCGGAGCGTGATAAACACGCGCTATGGTGGCAGTACGTGATTGGTTGAAGGCAGAGTCGCGTGTAAGCTACGCGATTTTGAGGAAATCAACGGTTCCCCCATCGTTATCGAAAACGACATCGGATCAGTGTTACTTGGGACGTGAGCGACCCCAACTGCTCTCTCTCTCTCTCTCGCGTTTTTTTCTTTTTCTTTCTTCTCCAATAATAACGGTGGAATTTTGGTCTTTGGCTTCCAAGTCATATAACCACCAGAATGTAGACACGTGTCTCTTTTGCCATGTGATTTTTAATACCCCTTTGTACTATATACATAGCAATAATATTATTCAATTTTTCTTCTCAAGAAAGAAGATTATTATTGATTGACATAATAACAATAAAAAAAGATTATATGACATGGTTGATGATTGAGGGAATGAGAATACTATGTTGTGCTGGGCATTGGAGATTTGCCTACTTCTCGGATGGGCCAGTCAGGGCCCAAGAATAAATGATGACACTATGTACAATTGACACATCAACATAAAGTTGAAACCGAGGAAAACAGAGGTCAAGTGAGATTGGGAACCCGAGTTCGATCTCAGCAGAGTTCAGTGAGAGAGAAAACTACAAAGTACCGATCGATGGCTTATTGGAGTACCATTGAAAATGCTTAGTTGACCTATGAATGGCTACTCTAAGTACGTGTCGTAGGGTATAAAGTTTGATGATGAAATTGCACATATTAACAGAAGACATGAGGCTAGAATATAATGTAAAAAGCTATCTATTTATTATAATAATAAATAAGGTTTACAACGTATGAATCTTGCATTACAAGCCACACTTTCTTGCTTTGTCGAATAATTGAGGCTAACAACTAGCTTAAGCTAACACAATAAGCAATAATGATTCCTATGATCATTTTTCCACACACTGCACATCATTGCATCACAGATTTTGATGTTTTAGTCAAAAAACAATTCACAGCCAAATAGTACCATTTTGTGAGCAACTGTTTGGATTCAGACAAAATCAGCTGAAAGAGTTTGGTTTTTGTGCTTGTTACCTTTAGTGGTGGTTATGTGGTGGGTATGCCAGGAACTTGAGGAACCGCTGGTTTAGGCTGCTTGATCTTCTCCACCAGCACTGCTTGAGTCGTGAGAACAACCCCTGCAACAGAAACCGCGTTTTGAAGGGCGAATCTTGAAACCCGACAAGGATCTGCGATTCCAGCGTTTAGAAGATCCTCATACTGTCCAGACATTGCGTTGTAACCGCTTCTCCATTCGAGTTCTCTTGTTTTCTCCACGACAACTGATCCATCAACCCCGGCATTGGTTGCTATGGCCATTGCAGGTGCAGTGAGTGCCTGCAAACAAAAGAATACATGATTTTAACTTTAGATAGTTTTTTAACAAAACCAGTATGGTTAAAAAAAAACATTTTCATTTCACTGTTTTCATACCATTGCTACAATATCTGCACCTATTTGTTCGTATGAATCTTCCATTAGATTTTTCTTGATTATCGGGATCTCATCTAAAAGATGGATATAAGTGGCACCACCACCTGGAACTATACCTTCTCTCATGGCTGCAAATGTAGCGTTCTTCGCGTCCTCTATTCTAAGTTTTCTGTCCTCAAGTTCTGTTTCAGTGTGACCTCCCACCTGCATTGAGACATGGACAAGCTGATGTTATCAAGAGGACTCAAAAAAAAATATTAAGAGCTGAAACAGTTTTTTGTGTGTAACAGATTCTGATGAAAGCCCAAGTTGTTGCAGCAAATTATAAACAAAGAGGGTTATTGTGAAATCTGACCTTTATTACAGCCACTCCTCCTGTGAGCTTAGCAATCCTCTCTGCGATTTTTCTTGAAAGATATGAATTATCTGTCTCCGCTAGATCCTTCTTCATCTGAGCAATTCTTGCCTGAATCTCCGGTTTAGTTGAAGGATCTGCAACTATAGTTGTTGAATTGGCTGTAATTATCACTCTCCGAGCAACACCCAGCTGATCTGAAGTTGCGCCCATGAGAGTCATGCCTAAATCTCCGGAAAGATAATCAGCTCCTGTTTATATCATATGTCAGGTTAGAAACTGCAAATTGTAGGTGAAAATTTACATGGAATGTACATATGATTGACAAAAACCTGTCATGAGTGCAATGTCTTGTAGCAAAGCCTTTTTTCCATCCAACATTCCTGGACATTTCACAACAGCGACATTGATCAAACCTTGCTTCTTGTTCACCACCAGTATCTCAAGCACTTCCGCAGAGATATCTTCCGCAATTATAAGGAGCGGAACACTCAGTTGTGAAGTTTTCTCCAGTAACGGAACTAATTCTTTGGCTGTAGTGATTTTTTGATCCGTCACAAGGATTTTAGCTTTGTCGAATTCCACAGTAGATTTCTCCTGATTTGTGATGAAATGAGGGGACATATAGCCCTTGTCAAACTGTACAAAAGAAATATTCCTCATGAATCGCAGCAAACTCAATGGTTTGATAATCTTAAAGATGGTAAGTGTGAAACTACCATTGTGAAGCTTTTAAAACATCCAACTAAATTTTGAAACTAACCTTCATTCCTTCCTCAACTATAACAGACGTTTCTGATGTGGAAGATGATTCAATGGAGATGACGCCATCAGGGCCAATCTTTTCAACAGTTTCAGCAATCAAGTTCCCCACAAATTCATCGTTGCCAGCAGAGATTGAAGCCACGGCTACAGAACACAAGAATCCCTTTTGAATTATTGCAAATTAAGAAAGAAAGTAGATCAAAGTTAAGTTATGGCAACAAGTAGTAAGTAACCTCTAACATCATCCTTCCCTTTGACTGGAACACTTTTCATCATCAACACCCTGACCAACTCTTTAACAGTCTTGTTCATCCCATTCTTCACGGAAACAGCATTAGCTCCAAAAGCAATTGCCAACGAACCAGCTTTAATCATTTCTCTAGCCAAAATAATTGCAGTGGTTGTCCCATCACCCGCTGAGTCGTTCATTTTAATCGCAACCTACAAAACATGGAACTCACAAGTTTCAGGTTTGCTAATTCAAATCATTTAGAGCTCAAACAATGAACTAAACGAGGAGAAGGGGAATCATTTAGCCACCATGAATGAATAACCTCTTGGATTAATGTTGCTCCAGCGTTCTCAATCGTGTCAGGGAGCTCAATAGATTTAGCAATGGTGACACCATCATTAATCACTTTGATTGTATCTTTTTCAGCAAGCACTACATTACGCCCTGCATCGTTTCCACATTCATAAAATCATTTCAAGAATCGGTTCTTTATTATTCAAAAGAATCCCCAATGAAAGGTTCGGTTTGCTCATAATCCAATTCTGCAAAGAGAATCAATCCAATTCCAGGAAGAAATTTCAAATCTCAGCTTCAGTAACCAAATTCGAAATGAATCACTCACCTCTAGGGCCTAAGGTACCGGAAACAGCATCAGCTAACTTATCAATACCGGCTTGAAGTGCTTCTCTGCTATCTTTACCGTACAGAATCCTCTTGGCTCCTGCTCTGACCAACGAGAATTTTCTCGGAACTTGAGGTTTGTTCCTCTGACCACTACGGCGCTACAAGAGGCAAGAGCGAGAGAGCGTGTTTCAGTGAAAATAACAAGATTCTGGGAAAAGAAATCGGGACGAGGAGAAGAATTGGAACTCACCGGAGAAACGGTTGTCGGAGAGAATGACGACGGTGATACGGCGAACATTTCGTCTCCTCCGTCTTGTTATGGAAAAGATGCGGCGGGAGGTTTATCGAAGGGTTTTTAATTTTTATTTTAATTGAGCTGAGCGAGTTTTTGGAAATTCGATGACCCGGACGAGTCAAGGGACAAGTCCGTATATATGAGTATATCTTTTTTCAAGCCCATTTAATAATTTAAAGTAATAAATAAACGAAAACTGCAAAATATATTTTTTTAAAAACTACGATACGATAAGCAAATTTTTTTAAAATAATCAAAATATTATGATCGCTTTAATTTGCGGAAAATGTCCAGGCATGGCCAAATTAAACCGTAACCGTATTTCGGACTGTAATCGGACCGTTTTTAAACCGTAACCGTATAAAATGGTTATAAACCGTAAAAAAATATTAGTTATGGTTACAAAAATTATTAACTGAAACTGTATAAAAATCGTCGGTTAACCGTACGGTTAAAACCGTAAAATTATAACCGTAACCGTTTCAAAATATTGTTTGATTAAATTAAATTAAAATTTTATATAGATATTTAAGAAAATCTAAATA
>OVAQ01000298.1:0-37507 GCA_900406345.1 Erysimum cheiri | reverse complement strand
ATTTTAAATTATTTATAATTAATCAGTTTTATAAATGATTAGTATTTATAAAAAACTATTAAAAAATAAAAAGCATCTTAAATTTAATAATATAATAAAAGATAATTTTTTTTCTTAACACCAATATAGTGTATTTTCAACACCAAATTTGGTGATTGGCTTGGAGATGCTCTTACACTCTTGTAACTAATTGGTCGTATTTGCAGTAAAAAATACCAAACTCTGTAGAACCTAATTTTAAGGGCTAGAATGTAAGTACATTTTTATAAAACTAAAATATAGAATATGGTAGTATATATCTCATATTAGAATTTTTAATAACAAAAAAAAACAAATTATCATCAACTCTATATTACTGTCATTTGGATAAGTGACAAATTGACAATCCATAATGTATAAATAAATAAACAAATCTTTGTGCGGCCATTTTCTAAAAAATGGTTGTGGGGTTTGTTCGTCGTTTGTAAGAATCCATTAATCCAACTCAAAATGACAAAAATAAGTTGTTAATTTCGAAGACATTAGTGCAAATATTGTTTGAAATTTACTAACGCTTAATAAATAGGACGCAATAACTTTGTCGGAAGAATTGTGCTCTCAAAAGAGAGTTTAGTGAGCTAATGTCCCATTTCTAGTCGGATATATAGCCCATGGTACAATCTAATAATTTGGTAAATTTACAATGTCATGCATATATGATTAACTTTTGTTTATCCTATTAATTATTACACAGAGACTACATGTAATATCACCACCAAAATATTCATATAAAAGAAATTGAATATGTAATGAAAATAAAAGTTAACTGAAATTACTTTTTTTATGGGCTTATTTTAACATTTATTATTATAAAATTTCAACATTACTAGTCACTTATTAACTTTATACTGTATATACTTACACAAACTTAACCAAGTGCTTTTGGTCTAGTGGTAAAGGGGCTCCAGCTGGAGTTTCCGCTCTGGATTCGAATTCTCTTGGCCACCCAGAGACGCTTTAAATGGTAAGACAACGTAAATTTCTCGTGGACGTCGTAGGATTAGTTTTTGGACCTAAAAAGCTTTTGGGACTCCCACGGCTATAAAANAAAAAAAAAAAAAAAAAAAAAATACTTACACAAACTTCATTAACCAAATCGCTTGTGAAGTGATCTTGGTCTAGTGGCAAGTCTACAGAAGATAGACACCATCACACCAGGGATCGAGTCTCCGACCCTATAATTTGTAGGAATTAGGCTAATGGGCCGGGCAGTTGTGGTCCAAATGTTGAAAAAAAAAAAAAAAACTTCATTAACCAAACCAAACATTGATTTTGAATAAAATAATGTTTTTAGCATTCCTTGACGCGAAGAAACAGTGAATAGAGGGACCCTCGAGCAAGAGTAATTAATCAGTGTCGACCACTAATAATAATATCTAGAGGGGACCCAAACTAGACTCCAAGCAGCCACACGAAATCTGATTGGGACACGATCAACTGTCCGTACAGATTTTTATTCCTATTTTTAAAGTTTCAAACAACTACAATAATTTAGATTACTCCACAAAGGCACAAACTACTCAAACCCCCATTCTTCTTTTGTCTTTTTACTCCTCAAGAAATACAATTATATATATTTACCCATTATACATGTGAGTCGTATTAGGNGTTTTTTTTTTTTTTTTTTTTTTTTTTCACAGGTAAGAATGGTTTAAAGCGCTTGTTGAAGCCACATGTTGATGTGATTAAATACGGTATATATTATGGTTTGCGTTTGTTTATGTACATTATTTTCCTTAATTAGATTGTCAATTTAGTTGTGATATTTTAAAATCAAATTTTTCTTTTATGGTTTGTGTTTGTAGAAAAATATATTGGCTCGTCTACTAGAAAGCAAGCGTTCCGCAAGTAATAAACATATGTACATGAATGTTTTGGATCACAAATGTAGTGTTTTTTTGAAAAATCCATTTTGAATATATATATATATATATATATATATATGTGTGTGTGTGAACATGTTTGATTGGTACTCATTATCATTACAGTTGATAACTACTAATCATAAAAGTGTTACTAAAAACGATATTCTAAGTTTTTTTTTTTACTACTATTTTGTATCGATTTTAATTAATTTTGTATCGCTTACCGTTTCTCTAACCGCTAAATTTTTTGTACCACATAATGTTACCAATAAAAATTTATTACAAAATATCATTTACTCCTAATATAAACAATTTGAATTGATACGACATTTTACAAGTAATGTATTTTAAACTAAAATCGTAGATTTGTTTTCAGCTTAGTTTAGTTTCGATATAAAAAATTTGTTCATTAGAGATTATATTTGGTTTGAACATACCTCATCCTATGCAAATCTATGTGCAGTGCTACATGCTATTTTAACAATCTTAAATAAAAGAACTGAAAGCGTTTATTGCGTTTGAAACGCTTTACAATGTCATGCATATATGATTAACTTTTGTTTATCCTACTAATTATTTACACAGAGATTACATGTAATATATCACCACCAAAATATTCATATAAAAGAAATTAAATATGTAATGAAAATAAAAGTTAATTGAAATTACTTTTTTTAATGGGCTTATTTCATTTATTATTATAAAATTTCAACATTACTAGTCACTTATTAACTTTATATACTGTATATACTTACACAAACTTCATTAACCAAACCAAACCAAACATTGATTTCAAACGCCACAATCATTCCATAGACTAACAAAAAGCAAAAAACGATGCCACCAAATTTTGTTTTTTTTGAGCACGATGCCCCCAAAATAAACATCGTGATCGACTAGATAAAAAGAATAAAGGGTTTTTGAATAAAATAATGTTTTTAGCATTCCTTGACGCGAAGAAAAACAGTGAATAGAGGGACCCAAACCTGACTCCAAGCAGCCACACGAAATCTGATTGGGACACGACCAACTGTCCGTACTGATTTTTATTCCTATTTTTAAAGTTTCAAACAACTCCAATAATTAATAGTTTGATTTGATACGACATTTTAAACTGGAAATGTATAATGTATCAAATCAAAATAAAAACTATTTACTCCTCAAGAATACAATTATATATATATTTACCCATTATACATGTGAGTCGTATTAGGAATTTACGTCACGGTATAAGACCATCAATACCGAGGTATTCCCTCGAATCTTAAAAGTGTTAAAAAAATAGGAAAATAATGCTACCGTGAATTTAGAGGCTTAGATAACACGTGTCAATTTTCTGTGAGAAAAGGGGAAAAAAAAAAACACAAGTCGACGAACTTTGGTCTCTCTCTTTTCTCTCTCAACTCTTTCATCTCTCTCAGCCAATTTCGATCTTGATTTGAGACGAAGGAGAATAGGTAGTGATTTCAGACGAAAATCGCTTCGAAATCGTGTCCTTAAGAGGCATCTTCTTCCGATTTTATCATCTGATTTGTTAGCGAGAAATTCGGCCGATTCAAGGATTGGTGAATCGATTTTCATGGTAAGAATGTATTCTCTTCTGTATTTGATTAGAAGTTCTTCAATTTAGGGATTTTGATGTTGTGGAAGTTTGGATTCTTCAAATTTGAGAATCTCAAGTGTTGGGAGTTCGATTGTTTCTTTTGATTGGATTACCACATAAATGGTTTAGATAGTTTGATTAGAAAGTTTGATTGTTTTGTTTAGAATTGTTGTTCTCTTTACGTTTTCTTATTGGGGGAAATCAAATTGCTCTGATGGAACTTTATTATCCTGAGCTGGTCCAGAGACGAGAGAGGAAGAAGAGACCAGAGATAATTCTCAGATTGCTCTGATGGAACTTTATTAGTGAAAGTTGTGTTTTTGATTGCTCTCTATTCGAGTTCTGAAACGATTTTAGATTACAGTTCAATGATGCTGGAGGATTTGAGAGTTACTTTAGCAATTTGTTGATTTGAGAGTTAAGCAATGAGGTTAGAGATTGGAGTTTTCTTACTTGGTGTTGTGTGATCTTTAGATGATTGGTGTTTGGACTGTGTGGGATTAGCATAGGAGCAGTAACCGAGATACAAAAGATATGGAGAAGCTTTCAAGCTCTTGGAAACATTGCTTTTGCTTACTCTTACTCCATTATTCTCATCGAGATTCATGTACTCTTATCTTCTTTACTAGTCTTGATGATTCATGTCATGACTTATTGGTCCAATTCTGTTTGTCTGAAACAGGACACAGTGAAGTCACCACCATCAGAAGAGAAAACGATGAAGAAGGCGACACTTGGTGTAACGACTATGTTTTACAATCCTTATTGGCTTCTCTGACATTACAAATGCAGCCATTGTGATTCACCTTATTGGAGGACAGTGCTTGGAGGACAGATATGGAGGACAGTGTTTGGTAGTTAGCATTGCTGCAGCTGCAGGGTCTATAGGGAAGTCGGTTTTTGTTTAAGAACAATGAGTTTGAGTAATATCTTCTCTAAGAAACAAGTTAAGGTTCTACCACTAATCAACTAATTTAACTTAGTTTCTTATTATACACTCTTAAGTTATTTTAATAATATAATTGGGTTAAGATATATCCCCATGAATATACCCTTTGTGGATGCTAAGAAAGGTTTAAAGCGGTTTTTGAATTGAAGCCACATGTTGATGTGATCAATACTTTATAAATATGGTTTGCGTTTGTTTATGTATATTATTTTGCTTACCTAGATTGTCAATCTAGTTGTGATATTTGAAATCAAAATTTTGGTAGATAAAAGAATAATAATATGATTTGTGTTTGTAGAAAAATCTATTAGCTCGTCTACTAGAAAGCAAGTGTTCAGCAAGTAAAAGAATATGTACATGAAAGTTTTGTTCACAAATGTACTGTTTTTTTTAAAATCCTTTTGAATATATATACATGTGAATAGGTTTGATTAGTAACTCATTACCGTTTCAGTACGAGCATACCGTTACTAAAAACGATGCCCTCAATTTTTAATACCGCTATCTTGTATTGCTACTTTATATCAATTTTAATTATTTTTGTATCGTTTACTTTTTTTGTAGCCACAAAAAAATTTTAGACCACATTATGTTACCAATAAAACTCTATTATAAAATACCATTTACTCCTAATATAAATAATTTGATTTGATACGACATTTTACAAGTAATGCATTTTAAACTAAAATCATTGATTTGTTTTTTAGCTTAGTTTAGTTTCGATATAAAAATTTTGTTCATTAGAGATTTATTTGGTTCAATTTTAATCATATTGTTATGGTTTGGTAAAAGTAGATTAAATTTGGTTTGAACATCCCTCATCCTATGCAAATCTATATGCTATTTTAAACAATCTTAAATAAAACTAAATAAAAGAACTGAATATTGCGTTTGGAACGCCTAAATTATTTACATCGTTACACTCTGATCAGTAGTTAGAAACTGAAATAGTTTGGAGCCGCACGTGACACAACTGTGTGTTCTTTGGTTTTGATTCGTCAAAGTGTCAGGCAAATTTTGACACCTAACCTTTTAGCTACTTTAGGCCTCTACAGACTACAGAGTGTCCCTACACACTGACACAAATATGAATCAAACTACAGTGACAGTTATAAAAAGCACAGCTCCTAATGGGCCTTTTTAATCCTAATGGGCTTTTAATTGGGCTAATATTAAAACCCAAAGCTTCCTTTCTTACGAATTGTTTTGTTTTTGTTTTTCTTCCTTTCTTCAGTTCTCTCGCCGGATCTTGAAGATGACGACGGCGATGACTTGTACGAGACTGACGATCTTTACGGTGGCCGGAATATTTCTACAGATCATCGGCCTCTCAATTTTCGTCTTCGGTTTCTTTCCCGTAAAGCCTACTCTCTCCGGCGTCAGGTACTACAAGTTCATAACATTTTGAAGCCGAAGAATAAGAAGAAGAATATACACTCTATTGATTTGTTTATGTGAAATTGGCAGTGGTTCGGAGAGTTATCGAGATCCTTTCTGTGATTCTTCTCCGAATTCGAACGAATCGAAGCTTCATTCTGAGAAACTGGGATTGCACTATCAGGTTTTTTTTTAGTGTGTTTGTCTCTTTTGTGAATCCAAGTATAGATTCGCTTTGAGTTTGATAGTGGTGACTTTGTATTGTAGGAGTTATCTTGCATATCTTCTAAGTATGATCGACTGATTTTGATGGTATGATGATGCACTTTGTTAAACTTTGGATCTTGCTTATTTTGTAAGAGAATGGTTTTAAGGATGTTGAGTGATGCTAGTTTAGGTTATTGATGGGCTTCCTGCGGAGTTCGTTCTAGGGAAAGATGGACAACCTCCATGGAAGGTATGGAAAGAGTCTATGCCTTATACTCAGTCACTGTTGGCTAATGGAGATGCTATTGGTTACCATGCTAAAGCAGCTCCTCCTACTGTTACAATGCCAAGGTTGAAGGTGTGTGTATCTTCATTGCTAAGTGCATATTGACAATTTAAGTTGATTTTTTTTCGGTGGATGAGTTGTTAATCTTATTGTTTTTCAGGCAATGGTTTCTGGAGCAATTGGTGGTTTCTTGGATGTGGCTTTCAATTTTAACACACAAGCCCTCTTAGATGACAACCTTCTTGGTAGCTATTAGTTTTGTCAATGAGAAAGTGTTTTATGCTTGTAAACATATGCAATTGAAAGCAAAGACATGTAACATTGGTACAAATTTACCAGGGCAATTTTTTAGGATTGGTTGGAAAATGGTGATGCTCGGGGATGAGACATGGCTCAAGTTATTCCCAGGGCTGTTTATGAGACATGACGGTGTTAGCAGTTTCTTTGTGAGTTTTTAAGTGATTGTTCGTTTTTGTTTTCATATTGATTGCTTTTCTTATCTATATCATGGTCACTATGAATAAAAGATGCTTTCCGGACAGGTCAAAGATACAGTACAAGTAGACAGAAATGTGTCTCGACACTTGCCAAATGAGCTTAACAGTGACGACTGGAATCTCTTGGTTAGTCTTTTTTTTTCTCTCTAGTTAGTTCCAAAAATAGGTGTTTTTTGTCCCTAAACGCCAAGTAATTGTTCTGAATTTCCTTTGGAGAATATAGTACTTAAAAACAATTTCTCTTGGATAACACTTGAGATTTTGTGTGCTTTATTCTTACTAGATCTACCCCTTATCAGATCCTTCATTACCTTGGTTTGGATCATGTTGGACATACTGGTGGCCGTAACAGGTCTTTGCTAGTTTCATATCCCATTTGTGAGTAAAAAAAGTTACTAGTTGTATGGCTGAATCATCTTACTATTTGTTTCTCTATTATAGCCCCTTGATGCCTGCAAAACTTAAAGAAATGGATGATATTGTTAGAACAATGCATTTAAGAGGCATGATGGATCGTAGACATGATCAAGGACAGACTCTTTTGGTGAGTACTTTTCATGTTAAAAGTCCATTTGACTTTCATATTTTAAGAGTTAATCTTATTTGGGTTTCATATACAGGTAGTAGTCAGTGATCATGGCATGACTGAGAATGGAAATCACGGAGGATCGTCATATGAAGAAACTGACTCCTTAATGCTTTTCATTGGATTGAGTAGCAATGTTTCTGATTATGCTGCAGCTACCAATAATGTAGCTTTCCAGGTAAAACAGTCATTGCAATTTTTCGTGAGATATCTTTCATCTCTTTTCACGTCAGTCCAGCATCTGCATCTTTTGGAAAGACTGTTGATAATAATGAGTTATACATCTTATGTAACCTATGGAATTCTTGTAATGTAGGTAGATTTAGCGCCAACTTTAGCTCTTCTATTTGGTGTGCCGATCCCAAAGAACAATGTTGGAGTCCTTGTCCCAGGAACACTCAATTCTTTACAAGGTTAACCACTTTTGACCTCTTGAATTTCTCAGTCGAACCAGTGGGGATGCATCTCACTGTTTTTTCTTCACTGTATCTTATCATTTCAGATTATGAGCAATTACGGGCACTAGAACTTAATTCATGGCAGTTACTCAGACTGATGCAAGCACAGATACCGAGTTTCTTTTTTGAAGGCTTTTCCTGCAATTGCTTTGTTGATGGAACTTGTGAGGGTCTTGATTTGGAAATTAGGGAGTGCTCTGGGGATAAAGAGAAACAACTAATTTGCCTGTTTAAGAACGCTGCTGTTCTCCATGGCATTTGGGAGTCCAAGAAATTGACAGAGTGCGTTATTTGTATGAGATTTCCACATACGGTGCTCCTCCTGAATTTGAACTGCATATATTAACTCCCAAGGATGGCTTTCATGTTGATAGGTCTTCTAGTGCCATGGAAGATTTCAGCCGAGCTTTAGATGCATATAACGCCTTCTTGAAAACTGCAAGTGAGTGGTTAGCAAGCAAAACCACTGAAGTATGTTTGACATCTTTTCTTAGAGTTCTATGAACGTATTTTAGAACAATGATGACTGTCAATCGTCACTAGTTTACAAATTTAGTAAAAATCTGTAGTATTCTTAACAAAACTCTTCTATGTTTGCAGAAACCTGTTCTCTTACTCGGTCTTGGATTGAGTGCCATGCTTCTTTCATGCTTCGTCTGTGTCACTCTCTTTCTATCCTTATTCAAAGAGGTTTACCATGAGCCCAAGGATCGAGTCTGCAGTTTGAGTAATTGGTTGAATTTAGAAGAGGTTTTCATTTTTGCTCTTCTTTTAATCCTTGTTATAAGCATGGGATCTAGTTCAATGGTGGAAGAAGAGCATTATATATGGCATTTCATGGTATCGACATTCCATTTTCTGTTACTCTTCAAGACAGCAAAGTCATTCAATTTTTCCAAGGGGAGGAACGTACTCGGAGACTATAAAGTCGGTTCTATCTTTATGCTTCTTATCTCCGGTAGAATACTGAGAGGTTGGCGTCAAGGGGGCGTGAACTGGACTTACCTTCCTGATATTTCTAAGTGGCTAGAGCAAGGTGGCAGTGGTTATGTGAAATGGATTCAGCTAATCTCAAACTTCCTTGTTATTGGTCTAGGACTATTTACTCTCTCTCGATCAGGATCAAAGAGAAAAAGTGTCTGCATCTTAGCTTTAGGTTTCTTAACTTGTGGGTTCCTAGTCTTGCTGCATGCTGGTAGATATCAAGTTGAAATGTTTGAAGTGTCAACTGAATTTGGAGCCACTGTCATAGTAAAAGTTATCTATTTGCTTCTTTCTATATCTGCAATTGGAACTGCTTTAGTAATGCCATGGTCTATGCTAAACAAAGACAAGTCCTTTATAGCTGAAGCAGGTGATTGCTTGTATTTGATTGGCTCTGCATATGTACTATGCTGGTGTCTTCTACAGCTACTTCTCCAACAACCCATCAACTCTGGGCCCATACTTTTGCTGCTTATCCAAATATTAGCAATTACACATCTTTCTTCTAATGCTTTGCAAGTCAACGAATGGGTCGAGGTTAGTTTTTATTTTGTTCGTTTTACGGGATTTATACCTTAAAAAGTTCATCGATTTAATCTTTATGGTTTGGTGTCTCTCTTCTTTTTGTAGATCGCAGCACTCTACTACATGGGAATGGCAGGTCACTTTGCTCTTGGAAACAGCAACACTTTAGCAACCATCGATGTTGCTGGTGCTTTTATCGTAAGCCCTGTGCTTCCTCTTGCTTTCCTGTGTACTCTTTTCCCAGACACTGACGTATTCACAAATCCTTCCCTTTATAGGGAATCTCTAGTCATTCTACAATACTTTCTGGGATCTTGATGTTCATGATCACCTATGCATCTCCCATGCTGTTCCTACTATCTTTGGTGATGTACATCGGGGCAAAGCTAAAAAACCACTCAAACTCAACAATATCAAGTCACCAGGAAACGAGTCTAGGACAAATTTTGAAGCTAAAGCTCGGGTTCCCTTGCCTTGTTCCGCTCTGCATCAATTCAATACTCTTAACCGCATACACTGTGGTCTTGCTACTCATGAGAAATCACCTCTTTGTGTGGAGCGTCTTCTCTCCCAAGTAAGTCTTTTTTTTTTTTTTTTGGACAAATCCCAAGTAAGTCTTTCATTCTGTTTTTTTCAGCATAATCAATTACGGTTCAGATTTTATGGTTTTTCAAAATAGTAACCAGTGTAAAACCAAATCTACTATGTATCGGTTTACACTGTCTCGGATCCGGTTTTTGGATTTTGTTTTAATCGGATATATCTTTAATTTTCAAAATACAATATAAAGTTTCAACTAGGTTTTTTTTCTTGGTGTCTGGTTTGGGATCTCAGTATCTTGAATGTATAACCAATGATTTATTCAGGTTTTTGAATCTGGTTTTGGTTTTGGTTCGATTTGGATCGGTTTGGTTTTTAATAAAAAGTTGTTGCTTGTGTTGGTGAACAATGGGAACAGGTACCTATATGTGTGTGCAACGACTCTGTGCACATACATCGGAGTTTGTATCGTCGCTGTTTCTGTAGCCTACACGTTCTCTGTAACTACCTTCCTTAGAAGTCGCACAAGACACAACAACTCGTAGTTATGGGCTTTATTATTATTGTAGGGAGAGAGAGACTAATAGAGATACTGTGATCCTGAGATTTAATTTAGAAGAACACTGAATCCTGTTATTCGATCTCACATGATTCTGATAAACACCGTATATTATTTTTTTACTGTATATTGTAACTACAAATTTTAATGTTGTCTTAACCATAAAATTATATTATATAAGAATTATACCGTTCAGAATTTTATATCTACACTAACGTAGAACAAAAATTTACACAAACGAAGATAATAATTACTTGACAAGACTAAACAAAACTATGTGACGGAAAAAAAAAATGACAAAACAAAACTATGCAACAAGATTGGTCTTCTTCTTCTTTCCTTCGTTTTGAAGACTCCTTGATCCTCTCTTTTAACGGCAAAACATTGGAATTGGTATGTGTCTTGGCGACGGAGCAGCACACATTGTGACTGAACCAGCAAACAGTTGTTGCTCTTGATTATGTGGCGGTGCAGTCTTGATCGTGTTCGGAGCTTTAACCGACTTCTCCTGAACCTCCGGTTTAAATTGCGAGGTTTTTGAAGGTTTCAAAGGAGATTTTGGTGGGTAACGAGAACGCTTCAAGACAGAGATATGAACCTTTTGATGAACATGTAACACGGAGTTACTAGTAAAGAAGTAAAAACCAATTCCGTGTTTTGTAAGAAACGGAACGGCATGAACGTCTCGGACGAAGTAACGGTGTGTTAGCGTTAGCGTAATCGACATGGTCAAGAGAGATCTGATTATCTGACTCTTTGACAGGTTCTTGAAAGCTTAGGAGCGGTGGTGCAAAATAATGAGATTGGGAAGAATAATGAGAGAGTTCAAAGATTATATATAGAATTCGAGTTCTTTAGTTGGAGTCCAATCATATAATATTGACATTTACTTAAAAGTACAAATAAGGAAACATGTGTGTGCGTTTGTGATATGTTTCTTGTTTCGGTAAAGGATTTTCTATTTTGTGATATGTTTCTTTTTGTTTTATGATTTAGCAATAGGACTACGTCATCAGTTTCACTTTTTGTTTTTTCCTTAAATCTATTTTTACCTGAATTATGCGAATTCTAAGCATGTTTAAAATAAAAATAAAAAATTTATAACCCGTGTAAGAAAAAAAATTAATTGTCACGTACGCGTAGAAGCATACAAAATATTATTAATTATCACATTTGTATCCAACAATTTTCTATCTCCACTCTAAATCGTATAACTTTTGTTGCCTTAGCCAATTTAGGCACATCTTATTAATTAATTATTTGCTATGTGATCCAAGAACGTAGTTTTTGCAGTGAATCATTTGCATAGCTTGCATATAATTCACCGCAATTGGACGCCGAAAAATGTTCTTGTATGCATGGAGGGGCAGAAATTTATTGCAAAACTGTCTGGTGTAGGCATAAGCGCAGAGTATGAGAATGGGTTTACTTCTAAAAGTAAGTGTTTGATCAAAGTAAGTGTTTGATCAAAGTCATGAAACGGAAGAAATATACATAATTATATTTTTATTAAAAGATTCCATTAAATCAGAACAATATTATATCCTTAATACCACAAAAAGTCTCAATTTCGATTGGATTTTGTAGTGTTTATGATACAATATTGTTTTGATTTAATGAAATATTTTAACGGAAACATAATCATGTATATTTGTTACGTTTCATAACTTAACCATGTGCACAAATTGGCCAAAACAACAAAAAATTATGATATAGTGAAGAAATAAAAAATAGATGGATATTTATTTCACCAGATTTAAAGTCGAGAGTTTTTTTCAACAAAATTACAAATTTGAGACTTTTTACAGCATTTTTCCGAATTACAAATATGGAAATATGTGTATGTGCGTAACTGCTTATCAGCATGTGATATGTTTCCTTTTTTATTGTTTTTTTACTTTAATCTATTTTACCTGAATCATGTTTTCCTTTATTACGTTTGAATACTGCGACAATATGTTTTTCCCTTTCTATTTATTTTTATTAATTTTAAAATTATTATTTAGTTTTTTTTGGCATGGCTTAAAAATATTATTTAGTATTGATTACAAATATGAATAAAATCAGATTTTAAGATATAATAATTTGGTTTATTTTTGGTTATAAAGATATAAAAATACTTCACCGAAGTCCAAACAATGACCAAACCAAAAACATCGGATTGATAATTTAAAATTTACATATGGACTATAATAATATTCTTTAAATGAATTTTTTTTGCCAGATTAATTTTGCTCAGTCTTTTCTAGTAGTTCATTTGTTTGTGAAGTTTTATTTTATCTTATAATATTTAGTTTATAATACAAAACATTAAAACTGGTTACCTAATGTGCTCATGTGTCATGGTTGTTTTTAGTTAGAAGTGACCAATCTTACTTGTGTTTGTGGAACAAGTAACTGTTGATAAGTTGCAACAACACTAAACCTCTTCAAACCTACTTCTCATCAAACCTCGCTCAAACCTTAATTATATTCCTCTATAAATATACACAAACTCCTTCATAATCTCTCCATCATCACTCACAATCAAACCTCTCTCTACTGACAACTCAAACCCAAAATGGCTCATTGGTTATCATCACTTTTCATTGCACTCACATTCACAAGCTTTTTCACTGGTCTCTCTGCTCGTCATCTTCTTCAATCAACACCAGCGACTCAAACACCATCTACAACAACATTCCCACCACTTCCCAAAACCACAATGCCACCATTTCCTCCTTCTTCTTCTTCTTCTCTTCCTCAGCCCACGGCGTTTCCACCTTTACCGAGCTCACAAACACCTTTTTTGACTAACCCAACACAACCTTTTAATATCCCAAACTTCCCAAATATCAATATCCCTAATTTCCCAATTTCTATCCCAAACAACTTCCCATTCAATCTTCCCACCAGCATTCCTACAATCTCATTCTTCACTCCACCACCTTCCAAATGAGAAACTAGTGCTGCTTCTCTCATACACTTTGTTTGTTTTTTATACGCTTGTTTGCACGTGTTTGTAATTTTTTTTGTTATTAATTTTTCTTTTGCTTGATGTTGTTTTTCTTCTTCTTTTTTTTGTCAAACTTGATGTTATTTTTCTTGTGTTATTGTTGTTGTTGTTTCTGCCATGATTCAGCTGCTTTTGTAATATACAGCTTATTCTTATTCAAATGGTACTATAGCTTTTCTTCTTCTTTGTTTGGGCTTGCTTCGCTTGGTCTATATATGCATCTTTTTTTTTTTTGACGGCATCTAAACAATAAATAAGGCTTATGAATATTCTCGAAATAAAAGTGCTTAATCTTATTTAAAATGATGATGTTTTTTTTGGCAAATAACAATGGTTCCTTTAGTACAAAATTGCTAAGTCATTCTTAATCAACGTTTGGTATAGAGATATGTGTTTTTTCAAACTTCAGATATATGTTTTTTGCAAATGTTATACAATGAAAAACTCATAATTGATATTTGATAGCAAATCACAAAATGAAATCGTAACACAGAGATCCAATAATCTAAATTACATGAAGAATTCACCTGTGTGTAGGGCCAATAACTAGGCCCAGTATATGTGATGAATTAAATCAAGGGTTGGCAAATCAAATTGAAATTTGGGTCAAACCAAACCGAATTACAAATGGTTTTATGATAAGGTTTCAGACTTATAAAACCAAAACAAAGAAATACCAAGGAAAACGAACAAGAAATCAAACCTGGTAACTGGATGGTCCATCAGTCATCACTGAGAGTAGGAATGGGCTTTTCAGTAGAAATCGAACCAAATCAAACTGAACCATCATAATCCAAACACAAACCATTTGATTAAACTTTTCCTTAATTTGAATGATTCACTGATGTTTTTTTTTTTAACGAAAATCAGTAAAAAGATGTAAACTCAACTATTCCCCAAAACTCATTGTCATTTGGTAATTGGTATTAAGGATTTGTTTTACTTTCCTTCTATCCTATACTACTATTATCCTAAATTGGTTTTATCCCCAAAAAAAACAGAATTTTGTGTAAGTAATGATGGTTTGTTAGACCCTATACTATGTTACTCCTAAAAAATGGGATAAATCATAAGAGTGTTATTTTACCTCTTATTCAAAGTCAATCAATCTTTTATGGGATTTAACAATTTTGGATTGTTGTATATACTAGAGACATTTTCTCCGGCCAAGCAAGAGACTTCTTCAAAAGTGGAGATTTGAAAAAGTCAACAGTCAACTCTCAGCCGCTCCTACATCCTAGGTGACACGTGTAAGTTTGTAGGAAAAAATTAAAACGGCTTTTATTGGCGGGAGAAGGTATAAGTCATTAGTCAAACTCATTAAGACCCTTTTGGCCCAAATGTCATCTTCGGGCCATACAACTTTCATTTAATTTTTTTTTTTTTTGGTCATCTGAAAGTTTTATCAAAACTTGTTGTGGAACCAAGTTAAAATACAAATCCCAAATAAGGGACACTATGCCGACGGATAACGGAAAAGTCCTTGAAAATTAAGCCGGAGAAAAACGAGATTTCTCCGAAATGTAAGCCCTATAAAAGAAAAGCAAACGACAGACACTTAAAAGCCAAAACAACTTTCATTTAACTAGTATTTAAATTTTTAAATCGTGTTTTATTTACTTAATTAATTTTTTTTCCGGCATTTACTTAATTAATTACTTCTTAGTTTTTATCCTTTTTATTCCCTTCTTTGTTACGTAATTGTTTTTTTCTTTCAAATAAAAAGTCAATGATGTATCACTGTTTTCGTGCCGTAGTATAAGACCGGATGAATATAGAATTTACATTACAGTTATGTATATATGTTATCACAGTTATATTTTGATTTTAATTTTTATTCATATGAACCTTTTTTTTTTCTTATAACGAAGTGAACCCATTTTTTACAATTATATTTTTGGAAGTATGAGATCTGAAGAAGTATTCAATTATTCATTAGCCGAAATTTCCTTAAACCAAAATTTTAGATCGAAATTCAGATCAAGTTAAAACCTTTTTTCTATAATTGTTGTAATATTGCGCTTATCTATCCACAACAATTGGAAATTTTAAAGTTGAGAATACTTTAAAAGTCACCGTGATAACTGATAAGTTCTATTAAAAAAAGAGTCACCGTAATGAATATAATCAAATTAGTCTTTTATAATGTTTTTGACAAAGCCTGTTAGAGTATTAGAGTAGACAAAATACATAGCTGGATTCCTTTCTAAATTTTAATGTAATAATATCTTTAATATAGTGTAAAAGTTTAGTTATTTTTCGGAGTCAAATGTTAAATTTATACTAGCTCACGTTGGAACTGCAAGAGGACGTCAAAATATATTGAATATGAAAAATAAATTATTAAAGAAAAAGTCAGAAGCCTATTTGAATTCTAATTGGACTGTCCGTTTATGACTCTTGCGCGTGGCCTCCGCACGTCAACCTTGCACAACCATCCGAGTTACCAAAGGTTTGACCTGTTTATATGGAAGAACAGAATAGTCAATAATGTATTAAGTGAAAGTAAATCTCGTAAAACGATTTGTCATCATTAGTTCTTTAACAAAGATAATAACAACGATTTGTCTTGTGACAAAATGAAAACAGAAAAAACAAACGATTTTTGTAGCAGAGACGAAACGCTAGACAGATTGAGCAAGGCTGTTCAGATATGTAAGCGCCTTTGCTTATAAAGTTTCGAAAGAGTGGCCCGTAACAACGACGTTGAGGATTCGAGTTTCGAAAGAGCTGAGCCAATAGAATCAGTGTTTTTTCTTCGGATTCTAATAGTTGTTTCGCTAATGCCTTTTTTTATTGTATTTTTTGTTGTTTTTTAGTTTTATTAGTTTTAGATTTTGGTTTCTGTGTCTCCTTCGTTTTCTCTATAAACGTTGTCACAATTCAAAAAAATGGTATAAATCTTAATTTATTACTAAGAAAAAAAAAAGCTGTTCAGATATTATAAAATACACTAAAAAGTATATTCTAAATAAATAAATAAACCATAAAGAAAAGAACGATGCTCCTCGTGCTTCACCGCATAGATAAAATAAATAAATGCGTTGGTGCTCAATTGATATTGAGCCAAGAAAATAATATAACTCATGTTCTTTGACTGGATCAAGATTATAATATTGCATTACTTTTTGAGTTTTGATGAACGAAATATCATAAATTGTCTTTACTAAAAATATACATATCAAGATTATAATAGTTTCTCCTTTGGTTCGTCTCCTTTCTAAGAAGAGGCCTTTGTTGTGTGAAGTTTGTGCTAGTGTCGTTGGCTTCAGATCTTTCTTCTCTTAGGTGGAAGTTACTGGTGATGATATCCGTTGTAGATGAGTGTCGCTTTTGTTCTTGAATTTGAGGCTCATCGAGGTGGTTATGTTTCGCTCCTTGTCTCTGCGTTTCCGAATCTGGAGGATGTCGGATTGCATCTATATGACTTCTATCAAGGTGTTCCTTGACGCACCCATCGTCGCAGCCGCATCTGAAAGTGTTTAATGAGGATCTATTTGGACCTTTACTTGTCAGATTATGAAGTCATTGTTACTTGGTTTCGAGAGATCATCTCTCATTGTGATAAGAGGAAGCAGTTGTTATTAATGGTTGGCCTTGGGCAATATTGATATAGCTAGCTCATTCGCAGAAACTTCAGAAGAGAAAGATCGATTTGGTTGTTTAGACTTAGTGTTTATCTTCTTGTTTATTTTTAGTTTGCCTCGTTTCTTAGTTTTTGGTTTCGTTCTCTTTTGATTTCGGTCTTAAAAGTTTCTGTTGTTTGTTTTGCGTAGACTTAGATTTGGGGGAATTTTCTTTTTTCTCCGACTTTGTCTCCGGGGACTTTTCCTTTGTCCGCCGGCTTAGCTTCCCTCTTTTGGGCTTTAGACTCCGGGGATATCTTTGTTTTCTGCCGGCTTAAGTATTTCACAATGTAACCTTCCAAAGTTTTATCTATAATATCAGATGACTAAAAAAAATATATATATGGAATAAACAGCTATCAAGTGAAGATTAACGCGACAAACAAAAGTGCATCCATCTAATATTTTATTGTTTTATTTTTGTCGATAACATGCATGAGTTTTGTATATGAGGCAATGAATAACGCAATAACACTTGGTTTGTTCTAAAGAATATAAAAATATTAAAAGTTGTGAACAGTGGTAGAACAGTTGTAACTTATCTTGCAAACTGTTTTTCATGAAGAACAGTTTTTATAATTTTAAGAATAGTTGTACACACTATTTAACATTTTTATTATTTTAAAATCATTAAAAATACACACAAATGTTTTCCGTTTATTCATGCCCTGAGTACAAGAAATAATAAAATAAACAAACGTGGAATATATTTTCATGAGATGCAAGGCAGAGGCAGAGTCAGTAAGAAGAATCTTTGATTTTATTTTAAGCAGAGCTTTAAGGTCACCAATGGATGGCTCTCAGACCTCTGAGGCTCTGACACTTAATAATTTTACATCTGATACCATATTCTATATATCTTTTTTAACTTTTTATAAATTACATGAAGGAACAATTCGTTTATAGACATACTGCACGATTAATAGTGTTTTTACATAACAACTAGGAGATGCCCCAGCCCATGCACGCGGCTAAATTAATTTTTAAAACTAATAAAATACATAGTTTATTTGGTATTTTTATATGAAACGAAATAAAAAAAAATAACTTGGACAAAAATGAAGAAACGACATGTAAATAAGGAGTTTTGAGGAATTTCTTAATTTGTTAGAAAATTATATAAACTTTATTTAAATGAAGTACACTGCTATCTTCTTAAAAAGTGATAGCATACAATTCATAATAATGAATGCTTTAATGCAAAACGTTTCAAAGAAAATAATCAATTTGATTAAAACGTATAATCTACTGAATTGTGCTATTGTTATCGTTGGTTCACCATCCGAATTAAAACCTACATAATGAATATTATTGGAGAAATAAACTAATATAACCAATGATCTATCATCTATGTCAAGTTGATTTTGTTGAAAAATAAGAACCAATTTGAACGTCAACTATATTTGTAAAACTAAACCAAATATCTTTAAAAAAAAAACAAAGTTTAGGGTATGATTGTGTAGCTATTTTATTGCCCACTGGCAATCTCCACAAAATATGCTATTGATACGCAGCGTGAGAAGTATTCACTCAACTACTCAAACCTATTGTATAACAAAAAGAACAAGATTTAGACAAATATATCAAGACGACAAAAACTAAAACCATCGTATGCAAACCTGATAAAATCATCGCATTCCATTATTAGATACCAATAAAGATCATAATCTTATGAAATAAATTTCAAACAATTAAAGAGAAAAGGACTCGCTCTATTCATCAAGGAATAATCAAACATGGACAAAAGAAAGAAAAAANATCAAAAAAGGAAAAAAAAAAAAAAAAAAAAAAAAAAAAAAAGCATCCCATGTGGTGGGGGTGGAAAAATAATTCAAGTGGGAGAAAGTATCCATCTAAAATCTATTACCCCAATGAATAACACTGTCAATCCGGTACGAACTACAAAAAGTGAAAGAAAAAAAATGATGCCAAAANATACCCCTGATTTTTTTTTTTTTTTTTCTGGCGTCATAATGTAATAGAGATGCAAAGTAAGGTTTTCTCATTAAGGTGCATGCATGTTACATGAGAAGTAGGATATATGGAACTCTTCTTATAGAGTCTTGACTCTTGAGTGATGATGGTTCTCAAGGACCCATAACCAAGTGTTTACTGTATACGAAATAAAGCTTACTAATTTGAACTAATGGCTTTAAAGTTAGCTATATTGCATAAAAATGATACTAGTTTGTGACAAAAATAAAACCGTGTTTGTGTCGTCGGGTTATCTACATAATAGAGATTGACTTATGAGGCAGAGTTTGTTAATTTACCCAAATAATGTCAAAAGACAAAAAAGTTGTCAGTATGTGTGGACATAAATTACGAATTTATCGATACAATAATAGACTTTACTACTTTGGTTAAAATTAAAAGGTTTTACATATTCGAATTTCCTTTTTTCTTTTCTTTTTTTCCTTCCTCTTGAGCTGCATTATTAAAACTTCCTTGAATAATGACGTTATATTTAATGCGAATTGCCATTTGTTATTTGGTCAAAAAAGATTTTAAGTGAATATTTTCAAATAGTACAAAATAAAGGAAAGTCGGAGGATACTAATAACAAAATTTAATAATACTAGGAAAATGAGTTTCTCTTTTTCTTCCTTCGGCGCAAAATAGCAAACAAGTCTCTCTCTCTCTCTCTTTCCTATTTAAACACTTTTCTTCTCTTCTTCGTCTTCAACCTCTCTCTCTACAAGACATTAATACACAAACCTAAAAAAAACCTCTGTCTTGGAACAGCTTATGTCTCAAAGACCTCTGATTCCTCATTCTTCTTCTATAGCTTTTGGTCTCCATTCTCATCTCTTAATCTCCAGCGAGATCAGCTCCAATTCTAACTGGTCTCTCTAAAGCCAGAAAAAAATCTAACCTTTTTCAATTTTCTCGCCGATTTTCCCGGAAAACACACAAAAGTTTTCTTTTTGATTCGATTTTTTAACTCTCCAAGAAACAATTCAAAATGGGTCTCAAGGGATTTGCTGAAGGAGGAATCGCATCAATCGTTGCGGGTTGTTCAACCCACCCGCTTGACCTAATCAAGGTCCGAATGCAACTCCAAGGCGAATCAGCTCCAATTCAAACCAATCTCCGACCAGCTCTTGCTTTTCAAACCTCCACAACCACCGTCAACGCTCCTCCACTACGCGTAGGTGTGATCGGAGTCGGATCTCGTTTAATCAGAGAAGAAGGAGTACGTGCTCTGTTCTCCGGCGTTTCCGCCACCGTTCTTCGTCAAACTCTCTATTCAACCACTCGTATGGGTTTATACGATATCCTCAAAGTAAAATGGACCGACCCAGAAACAAAAACCATGCCTTTAAGTAAAAAACTCGGCGCCGGATTCATCGCCGGAGCAATTGGTGCGGCGGTTGGAAATCCTGCTGACGTGGCAATGGTGAGGATGCAAGCAGACGGTCGTTTACCATTGGCTGATCGAAGAAACTACAAAAGCGTTTTAGACGCGATCACGCAGATGATTCGCGGCGAAGGCGTTACGTCGTTGTGGAGAGGTTCGTCTTTGACTATAAACAGAGCAATGCTCGTGACGGCATCGCAGTTAGCTTCGTATGATTCGGTTAAAGAGACGATTTTGGAGAAAAGGTTCTTGAAAGATGGGTTTGTGACTCACGTGTTGGCGAGTATCGCTGCTGGTTTTGTTGCGAGTGTTGCTTCGAATCCTGTTGATGTGATTAAGACGAGAGTTATGAATATGAAGGTTGTGGCTGGTGTTGAGCCTCCGTATAAAGGAGCGGTTGATTGTGCTTTGAAGACGGTTAAGGCTGAAGGGATTATGGCTTTGTATAAAGGTTTTGTGCCTACGGTTTCGAGACAAGCTCCGTTCACGGTTGTTCTGTTTGTTACGCTTGAACAAGTTCGCAAATTGTTTAAGGACTATGACTTTTGAAGTGTTCAAGTATTGAAGAACGATGATCATGATGATGGTGGCGATAATAATCGAGTAGTTTTAATTTTTCAAAGTTTTTATTTGTTTTTCTATTTGATCGATATGATTATGATATTTGTTCTCATGAGAAGAACGGAAGAAACAGTTTTATTTTTGATTCATTATTCAAGGTTAAAGATAGTTACTCTATCAATTATTTTAGATCTACTGTATTTATGTTACTTTTGGACTATGTAATATACTTTTCTTTTCCTCAATAAACTTTTTATTAGTCAAAAGATTGAAAATCTTTGGTCAATCTCAGTAATCAATGTTGAAGTAAACAATACATTACCTAATTTTTCGAAGGTAGGACTTAGGAAGGCTTTTTTACTCGATCAATTATTTAGATCCGTTTATGTTAATTGTATCCTTCTCCTCTTTCAAGGAAACTGTTTATTATTCAAAGATTGAAATCTTATAAAGATTGAAATTAAAGTAATTAATGTTCAAGAACGCACTAAGCCAGGGGTTTCATTCAATCAAAATCAATTATTTAGGTCCATTTATGTTAATTTTGAACTATGTAATATTCTTTTTCCACTTTACAGGAAACTGTTTATATTATTCAAAGATGAAATCTTACAAAGATTGAAAGTAATCAATGTTCAAGAAAGCACTAGATCACCTAATTTTACAAAAACTTTAATTTTAGATAAAAATATGAATTACACACACAAAACACGTATACTTTTATACCGTTTCATACGTGCTCTAGATATTTATACATAGTATTTATCGGAAGATAGAGACTACAGCTAGTTTCTCGATCCATTGATTGTAATATATGGGTAGGAGATACTTGAACTTATAATTCACAAGTGTCACAAATGTCTTGTAGTGAATGCTATATTATATAGGGACGACAATATCAATGATTTTATTTAAGACTTGTATTATAATGAGATGAAACTTCGGACATGTTCAAATAATTATAGATTATTGTCGAGAACGTTTCGTAACCTATACTAGTAGTATATTTTATAATCAAAGATCAATAATTGATTTTAAATCAAGTTGTTATTTTGTAAAACGTTAAGACTACAACAAGGTCAACCAAAAAGTTGATAAAAAGACAAATCAAGAATCAGTAACAAGCACCCACGTGTTGTGTGAGATGCTTTAGTTTTACACATACGTTACCGTAGGCACATAAATTAAAAACTCGTCGACGAAACGCAGCTTCCACACGTTTACCGACTCACCTAATTCTCTTTTAAGTCATCAGAATCAGATTCCATCGTATCATTTCGTTGCGTTGATATGGATTGTTCTCTTCTTTACGGACAAAAGATATTCTTTCAAAACTGTTTTGTTTAGAGTTTGCTGATCTTTTTTGGCTACCTTCTTCTCATGAGTTTATATGAAGTAATGTTTCGTTGTCGAAAAAGAGTTTTGATAACGATAAAGAAGTATATAAAGAACTAAAACACCAGAATTGGAAGAGAATAACTACACCAACTTTTTGATTTGGATACGAAAACCTAGCTTACACAAACTACTATTCCCATAGGTCCATAACTTTGAGTAAAATTTTTATTGAGCTGTGATTACTGATTTGAAACCAAAATTTTACTCACAACATCTGAGTCACTTCATCGAGTTCAATGTTCTGAGTTGATTTATTTACTTTTCAATATAATTTTCGTTCTTTTAGAAAAACTTTTTTATCACTTTTTTTATTTGAATATACAAAATTGATGTTACAATCAGAATTTTATGATCACAATTCTAAAAAGTAACTGATACGCATTCATGTTTTATCATTTCACGCNAAGTATATAAAGAACTAAAACACCAGAATTGGAAGAGAATAATAACTACACCAACTTTTTGATTTGGATACGAAAACCTAGCTTACACAAACTACTATTCTCATAGGTCCATAACTTTGAGTTCAATTTTTATTGAGCTGTGATTACTGATTTGAAACCAAAATTTTACTCACAACATCTGAATCACTTCATCGAGTTCAATGTTCTGAGTTGATTTATTTACTTTTCAATATAATTTTCGTTCTTTTAGAAAAACCTTTTTATCACTTTTTTTATTTGAATATACAAAATTGATGTTACAATCAGAATTTTATGATCACAATTCTAAAAAGCGCATTCATGTTTTATCATTTCACCAAAGTCAGTTGGTTTTCTAAGTATACGAAAAAATGACCGACATAAAATTGTAGGCATATAAAGACAAATTCGACAGATTTGAAAAAAGAAGAGACGTTAGCCAAATGGACATCACATAAACAACATACAAGATCATAAAGCAATCTACCAAATGTTTACAAAGCTAACAAGAAACTCAACAAACAGTAACTAACAAAATAACATTGATGTGGAGAGTTACTTCTTCGTCATCCTTTCTAGTTGACATCTGTTACTGTGTGCACCCTCCGCAATCACTGAATTTGTATGTCTCCTTTGTCTTTTGCAATCTCTCTTAAATGATCATAGCGAGATATAATTCAATTTTCAACTCTTACCAAATCTCATAACTTTGATATACCCACAACAAACTCAACATAACTCCTAAACAGTTACAAGTTTGACAAAAACACAGTAATGGGGATACAACATCATGACTAGCAACATAACAGAATCAATAAATGTTTGGTCTTTTTGAAAAATTAATAGAAACCAATCCCAAATTCACCGAAAGAGCAGACAATATTCACAAATCCACAGTTAAAAACGTAAAAAGACCAAAGAACAAGTAAATTTTTTTTAAAGTTGCTCAGTTAACCGCTCAGGTAGACATTATTGTCGCTGAGATTCATTAAGCACTGCTTTCAATACATAATTTTGTTCATCATGGCAACAAAAACATACAAAGAATTAAAGATTAACAAGAAATTATAAACAAAGAAGCAAATCATTATCTTTGATATTGATAAATATGGTTGCTCAGCTAACCGCTCAGGTTCGACATTAGTCGACCGTTCATTAAGCGTTTTATAAACACTTTCGATTAAATTATAAGATCTCATCATTGCAACCATAAATTGAGAAAATTCACGAAACTTTTTTAATTTGAAGACAGAGCACGAGATTAAAAACTAAGCAGGACTAATTTAACATTCCCTAATAGATCGAGATAGAAACTGAAACATCTACAGATTACCTTTACATGTATGAATGAAGATTAGGGTTTCAGAAACCGTACACGAGAGAAAAAAAAAGAAAAAAAAGAGCGAATCATAAAAGCAAGAAGCGGAGAAAAATTAGGGTTTTTACAGTTTTCGACTGATCTCCATTGTTTTTCTACAAGATGAGTTATTTATAGAGGAAGACTTTAGGGTTTTAGCTAATGGGCTCTGAGCTACTTACTTATTGGGCTTTTAAAGGCTCATATAAAGAATTTGTGGGCTTTTATTCGATTGAATCCTATATCCAAAATGGTGGGTACTGGGTAAACACAAAGTTTTCAAATGACAGTCGGAGAAAGGACAGTCTTTATACTAAAGTGATGATAATGATGAAATTACCTTTTGTATGGTGACATGAAAAATGTCATATTCTATAGATTAAGGGTTTGTATTATTGCAACAGACGAAACGAACTTAATCCGACCACTTATAAATTTTGGTATGTAGTAGTCGGACTGATTTAAAAAACACAAAACAATTCGTTGTGCATTTATAATTTTTGGTATGCTAGTAGTCGGGCTGATTAAAAGAACACAAAACAATTCGTTGTGTATTTATAAATTTTGGTATGTTAGTAGTCGGACTGATTAAAAAAAAAAACAAAACAATTCGTTGTGCATTTATAAATTTTGGTATGTTAGTAATCGAACTGATTAAAAAAACACAAAATCATTTGTTATGCATTTATAAATTTTGGTATGTAGTAGTCGAACTGAGTAAAAAAAACAAAACAATTCGTTGTGAACCGTTTTATGCTCCATCATTGTGTGTTTTAGTTGGAGAGTTACATTTTAGCATCTTATGTTTTTGGATGGGTTTCGCGGGTAGTCATGGGCTTCTCGGAAGAACTATGCTCAATCACAATTTGTTTATAACAAACTAACTAGCTCGAGAAATATAAGATAGACTTGATCATCTCTTCACCTTTTTCCTTTGTCTTCTTATTTCTTGTAAAAACATTTAACCAAAGAGAAAGACAACAAGGTAGCTTGTAATCACATATATATCATCTTAGTAGATTGTGGAGACTTACTCACTTAGTGAAAAATTGGTAATAAAATATAAAGTTTTTAGTATGTATATTATATAGTTTTTATAATAAATTATCACAAAATATGAACAAAACGTATTTTGTTGTTTTTTATGTATAACTAATCCATATGAGTGACTAAAATTTGTTTTTTTAGACTATGTACAATGAGGGTGTTGAATAATTTAGTGGTTTGTGACAGTATTGTCAGTGCGTCACTATCCATATTATAAATTTATGCATTGTATGTTGTTGATAGAAAAAAAAAACGAATCTACATAAACAAAGAATTGCCCATGATACAATGATAACATTATTCAAAGAAAAACATTAGGCTCCAAAATTCCAAATCTTGGCATAATTAATTAGAACTGTATTTTGATATATTAGGTCTTTTTGACCGGTGGCTGCGATGCTTGGAGGGCAAATGTAAATAAAATGGGAGAAAGAGGCATTTTGGGTAGTTTAGGTTAATAGCCAGCTAAGAGATTAATATTGGCAATTAATCATCATTGCTCATAAATCGTTTATATGCTTGGATCACAAAATTCCAAAGGCTTACGCCCAATATGGAATAGCTACAAATTTTAAACCATAGAGTTACCAAAATGTGCCAGAAATAAACTAATTTAAAAAAATAATAATTTAGCCCATTTTGTGTGTTTTATATAAAATCCATAATAAAATATATTTTTCTGTTATATGGAATAAGCGTGATTCTTATTTCTTACCCAAAGTAAAGTCACCCATTTTGTAGTCAAGTGGTAAAGGAATTTAGATAGTTTAATAATCTTTGGATCCATCCTGATCTAGTGATCAAGCTACATCTCTGTACATCAGACACATGTAGCTTACTCTAAAACTTTAATATAAAGCTCTAATTAGTTGTGATTTAAGAAAAGTAAAGAAAAATGGTGATTGTAGTTTTAGACAAGAGTCAGAAGACATGTAGAATATAATCTCTAATATATAAAAAGTAATGTTGAAAGTCTAAAAAAAAAGGCCATTGTGCAATTGTCTCAAGTTTAAATTTGTCATCATTTATTCTGGAAGTTTCGACCCTCAAATTTGATATTGGTTTGAGCTAACCAGATTGCAGCTTGTTCATTGACCATAAATGAAGCCACGTAGGTTTTGAATGGTTTCACAATATGGTGCCGATCAGATTAAAGTTGGATTAACCCGCATTTGATTTGCCATTTATAATATCGGATTGGTATGCACTATTGCAGACTAAAAAACTGAATACTAGTATGCACTTATTCGAATAATTTCATACCAAGATAAATGTATGTTGGTCCGCACTTTTTTAGTGTTCAAACCTTTCATATCTTCCATACCATAATAAATGTATGTTGTAGTGCGAACTACAATTGGCTTCATACTATAGTATACAAATCAAAATACTAGTATGCACTGTTCGATCCGCACCATAATGTGCAACCATTAAAATCCGAAATCTAACCTAGAACGTAGGTAAATTTAGGCCTATTTCATTTAGAAGGCTTTGTACGTAGTTTTTGAGTAAGCAGAAAATACATGTTAAAAATAGTCTTATTCATTGAACTGTTTAGACCTTTATAAGATCGAATCTAAAGTAACATATACAGTATCAATCAGTTCGATATATAATATCATGAAAACTAAAACAAATGTTTAACTTTATAAGATTCATCTAAACTAAATCACATGTGGTGTTAATTAAAGCCTAATCTATAACTTACACATGAGTACACAAAATTATTTGTTTAGTGAACTTACACATGTTGATAAGTGATAATGTGATATGTCCAAAACGTACGCATAGTTTTATCTTTTTTTTATTACAATTTTCATTTATACGAAATAATATTATTATATACATTATGATATTTTAATTAAATTTATTTTCCACGTATATTCTGTGTATTCCATTTTCGTCTCTGTGGAGTGGTGTCTCCCCTCTCTACCCTAAAACACACTCACCCACTTCCTCTGTATAAGCCTCTCTCTTCTCTCCTCTCTCCTCTCTCTCCTGCCATGAAAATCGCAGTTCCTGGAGACACAACCTCCTCAGAAATCTCTCATCTTTGATGACTTTTGTTTCTTTAGTCTTTCACTTTATTGTCCGAACGCTCTGAAAAAACATTGAGACCAAACCAATAAAACGATAAAGAACACAGAATAACTAAATCAAAAACCCATGGCTGAGAATCTTGCTTGTGGAGAAACCAGCGACTCATGGATCATTGACGGCGACGATGAAATCAACTATGGCGGCGGACTTATGAACGAGATTGATTATAATCATCGTAAAGATGATAACTTTGACGGCAACGGATCAATTCCGATGATGGGTTCTTCTTCTTCTTCTTCTTCTTCATCGTCGTCGTCGTTGAGAGAAGACAGAATCAAAGAGATGTTGGAGAGAGAGATTGAGTTTTGTCCAGGAACTGATTATGTTAAGAGACTGCGTTCTGGTGATTTGGATTTGTGTGTTAGAAACCAAGCTTTGGATTGGATTTTAAAGGTTTGTGATTTGATTGCTTTTGATCTGTAAACTCAAATCTGGTTTGGTCTCTTTTTTTGTGTGTTCTTTGATCAGTTGAATAGATCATTCATATTGGGGTTTAATTGAAGCTTCTGGTGTATTAATTAGATTGATGAAATGGGAAAAAAACTCACTTGTGAGGTTAATTTGGATCTTCTCAATAGATTGAGGTTTTGATCTATTTGAGTAATTGAGTTCTTTGTCTTTAATAATGCCACAATTGTTCTTTGTCTGAAACAGGCTTGTGCTCATTACCATTTTGGACCTCTGTGCATATGTCTATCCATGAACTACTTGGATCGCTTCTTAACATCCTATGAATTGCCAGTAAGTTAAAATCATCTTCTCGGATTGGTGTTTTTCTAATGTTTCGAGACAATCGATGATCGTGTGTGTGTTTCGATTGCGTAGGAAGACAAGGCGTGGGCTGTTCAGTTGCTAGCTGTCTCTTGCTTATCGTTGGCAGCCAAAATGGAAGAAACAGATGTGCCTCAAATTGTTGATTTACAGGTGCAACACACATTTAGTCCTTTGCCTAAAGAACAAAATCGGGAAATCGCGGTTTAGTGGAACTAATCTTAAAATGTTGTTGATGAGCAGGTGGGAGATCCTAAGTTTGTTTTTGAGGCCAAAACAATAAAGAGGATGGAACTTTTGGTTCTCAACACACTGAATTGGAGATTGCAAGCTCTAACTCCATTTTCTTTCCTTGATTATTTCGTCGACAAGATCAGCAATCGCGTGTCAGAGACTTCGATCTATAGATCATCAAGATTCATCTTGAACACCTCCAAAGGTTCGTCATTTATTGAACCGGAAGCAAGCTATAATAATATTCTTTCCTTGTTCGCATCTTGCTTGCTTCTGTTTAAAGAGGAAGGCTTAATGAGTTTCTGTTTATAAAATTGAATGCAGCAATTGAATTCTTAGACTTTAGGCCGTCTGAGATAGCTGCAGCAGCCGCAGTGTCTGTTTCCATTTCAGGAGAGACAGAATGCATTGATGACGAAAAGGCGATGTCTAATCTCATATATGTAAAACAGGTAAACCCATCAAAAATATATTAGCTTTGAGTGGTTGTAACGACTTGATCTTTGTAGCTTCTGCTATAGTAACATTTGGTATGATAGCTTAACGAGTAATACCCGCATGACCTGATTCGCGGGAAAAAAGAAACCTTTACTGTTTCAAGAATACACATTTCATCAGAATTTGATCAATGGATCATTGTCCTTGTTTAGCAGGAGAGAGTGAAGATGTGTTTGAATCTGATGAGGAATCTCACAGGGGAGAATGTGCCGGGAACTTGTTTATCGCAGGAGCAGCCGCGTTTAGCTGCAAGAGCGGTACCGGCAAGTCCAATTGGAGTGTTGGAAGCAACATGTTTGAGCTATAAGAGTGAAGAGAGAACAGTTGAGTCATGTACAAATTCCTCACAGAGTAGTCCAGACAACAACAATAGCAACAAGAGGAGGAGAAAACAATAAGAGAGAGAGAGAATAAAAGTCATACATTGCTTTTTCAACTCNGAATTTGATTTTTTTTTTTTTTTTTTTGGTTCATTCCTTTTTTTTACTACATAATTTTCTTTTTTCTTTCTTTAATTTCTCATTTTCAATCAGAAAATTGGATTGAAAATGAGAGTTTTGTGAGAAAGAAAAGAAGAAAATAAGAGAGAGAGAGCTCTTGTTAAGGCGGCAAAATTTAATAAGTCAGTATTGATGATGATGAGAGACATCCCTAGGTTCATGTTCTTGTTCCAAGGGATTTTTTATTTTTATTTGTTGCTACATAATGTCAGAGATATAATAAAAAATAAAAAATAATAATAGAAAGGGAATCAAATTTTTATTACTCTTTTGTTTTGTGTATCCAAATGTGACCCTAAAATTTAAATTTCCACTACTTAATTGGTTTGAAATAAAAATTGCATGTGTTTGGGGGATTGGAGAAGAGAAAAACCATAATGGGCCCTGAAAGAGGTTTTAATGGGCCCACCTGATTTTTGTTTTGACTATGCGACCGGTCAACATCTCTGCACACTTTCTCTTTCCTCGTGTCTCTGAACAAAATATATAAATCTCTGAGCATAAGAAACCTTGGGAATCTACTGCCTTCTCTTCTCTTCTCTTACTTTACTATTTTTCTTTACATTTATATTCAATACTGTATTTAAATACTAATTAAAACAGTTTAACGTGATTACCACCCATTACGTACAATAGTCCAAAGTACTAAAGTACATTAATAACAAAATGTGTGGCATTGTGTGCTACTAGTAGTACTACATTTTAATAAGCAACACATAATATACCGATATTTTGATTTAACTAGTTTGATCGGCTTATTTAAACGGGGAATTTACGTTGTTTGATTTTGCAAAACTTTTAAAGACTACTATAATTTTTTTAAGAAAATTAATTTGAGTTTTATGAAACAAAAAGAAAGCCAGATTTAGTTTTAGGAATAACAATTTGAATCTTAGATCGAGATGGGTGTAACCCGAGATAAGCATCTTCTTGGGGTTTTCAAAAAGTATATATATGCATGTTTGTATTGTAAAATTTAATTTCTTCACTTACTTCGATTATGACGACTTTGAGGCACTTGTTAGTATTAAGTACAGTTAAAAAAGGTTAACTGTTTTAGTGTTTTTAATTGACTTTGGAAAAAAAAAAAAAAAAAAAAATTGACTTAGTTTATTGGTTCGATTATGTTAGTTTACTCTCTTTCACTTGCTTGCTGCTACTTGCTAGTACTTGAGTTGATACTCAGAGCCAGCTATGAAACATTTGTGTGTGTGGGCTCTCTAGTTTTATGACCTTTTTTTTTTGTCAACAAATATATTTGACAACTGTGGGATTTCTCTAGTTTTATGACCTACTTAAAAACAATAGTACTATTTTTTTTTCCGTTGTGAATCATTACTTTTATATTGTACTCCCTCTGTATCATAATGTTTGATTTTCTAGACTTTTTTTTTTGTTTCACAAAGATTGATTTCCTACACTCTAATCAATGCATTTATTCTCAAAACATAATTAATTCTTTTTGAAAAATGTAATTTCATTAAAAATGAAAATATAACATAATTTTTATTGGGTGTAGGACATTAATGGTTTAAAAAGTAGTGTTAATAGTAATTAATAAAATATTATATTTAATGTTTCTTAATATGTGTAAAAAATTCAGAAAATCAAACATTTTGATACAGAAGGAGTACGAGGGAGAAATAAAAGAGTGAAATACGTTTTTTTATATCTAACGCAGATGGACAAACAAGAAAATCTCCTAAAACACAAGTTCAAAAGAGGAAAGGTATATCCCAAAAAATGGGGAACACACATTCTCAAATTGCGATAAGTATTAAAAAGTAAAACATCAAGGGTTGTGGAGTTCAACAACTAAAACAATATAGAAATTTTAGGTTTTTCGGAGATTGAATGTTCTTGTTTTGTAGTTCTTTCACATATGATTTTAAATACTATTCCCTCTGTTTCATAAAGAGTGTCGTTTTAGCACACCGATTAAGAAAACATTAATTTGTTAGTTTTCCAAAAACAAAAACATCATTAATTATCTATCTAAACACAATTCAACCAATAGTAAAAGAGACTGCATAATATAAATAATTATAAAACATAAAAAATCATTAAATTTTGTATTGAAAACCCAAAACAACACTATTTGTGAAACAAAAATAAAACCTCAAAACGACTCTCTTTGTGAGACGGAGGAAGTATTAAAATAAATTGTTTATCTTAATTTTGTTTTGTATGTGTCTCGATAATTTCATAACTGTCCCTCACAATTATGCTATGAACAAGATTATTGAGCCAAAACTTAGAAATAAGTTTAGACATTGTACGTCAGATTTCATGTTGCAATAGTGGAAAGGTAAAATAAGTGTAATCAAACAATCTCAATTAATAACAACACCAAAATGACACAATATACATTAAAATGGATAAAGAATACTACTCCATTTAAAAATCATCGCCTTTTCGTTTATAACATAGTCGTCATGTTGAGACATAGAAAACAAAATAGTCATCGTGTTGGTTTATAAATATCAATAGAAGTTAATCAGTTATAGTTCTAGAGTATTATTTCTAAATACAAAGACGAACAAATTGGATCAACCAACTAGTTTGGTTGATTTAAATTTCCACCAAAAGTTGTGCATAAGATTCTCTTCCCAATGCAGGATTGTGTGTGTACAGGCTATGATTGGCGACAGCTTGTTTATATCATGGTCAAATATTTATGGATCGTGAACATTATTATCTTTACAGTAACTTCTGTTTTAAATTGTGGTATGATTCAAATTCTTCCAATGCATAGTGGTTTGTCTATTGATGTAAGTATTTACATAAATGTGTATCTACATAAATGTACCCATTTCTCCATAAGTAGTCTGAGTTATAGCAAACAACATTTCCACTAAAACAACACAAAAAAATATCAAAATTTAGAAAATTATATTTGTAAAATAACAATTTTTTCCACTTCTAATGTTATAGATATCATATCAAAATCTGAGTTTGATCCAGGTAAGATATATTACTTTGACAAAAGCAGAATATATTACTGATTCTAGTGTGGAATTCAGTTTCAAATACACTAAAAAACTATTATTTTGATAAATGTATTAGAAATATGACATCGAAATTAATATAAGACTTAAAATAATATATATAAAATATGAGTTAATTTATTTATTGTCAAGTAATTTTTATATGCATGATGTTAAAGCGCTATTTTTATAGTAATATTACAAAAGAAATTAAAACTACCCATCTCCAAAATTTTAGTATAAAATAAAAACCAGATGCAAGATTTTGGAATCTCTTTTACTTGGCTTTTTTTTTTTTTTTGTCGGCTTACTTGGCTCTCTTTGTAACATGTATATTTGTGTCTGTGTATATATGTACTTATGTACAATATGTCTATATGTAACATAATAAAATCGAGAAGAAAATGATATTTTTACCCCTGCAATTAAAAGGGGATGCATTAGGCATCCTTTGAACTTAATCATCTATACCGATTTCCAGTTTTGCAAGTTTGCCAATAATGTTTCTAAATTTGGTAACGGTGTATTAATAGGTCAATATCGTTTAATTTGTTTCAATTTGAAATGGTCAAGTAAATTAGAAAAAAAGATCGATGAAGTGAAGTAACTTATACATTATTTTCTTGAATCCAACCATATACAATGCTATTTATCTTTGGGAAAATCACATTTTAAACCTTCAAAGTATCACCGAGTAGCAGTTTAAACTTCGAAATAATTTCACTAACACTATAAACCTTTAAAATGATTTTACTAACACTTTAAATCTTAAAAATAACTTTTATGTTTGCACCTCCATAAAAGATGATGGAACATTAATATTCATCGACGCGAAATAGTTAAATTATGTTAGTTTAATTTATTTTTAATTGGTGACAAAAAAAAAAGAAAATTATTATTTTTAATTGGTTTTTTTCGATTAAAAGAAAGAAGAGAAAAAGACTAAAAAAAAAAAAAAACTTCATCTTCTTCGATCCGCTCACCATCCAATCACAAATGGTTGGACCGTGAATAGACGAAGAAGATAAATTGGGCANAAACAAGTATTTAAATCAAACTGACACAATTTAACTATTTTGTGCTGACGGATTNGAGCTGATCTGATAAATGCACTTCAAAGGGAGGGAAGGCTAGGAATTTTGTTTTTGCTCCTCGTACACATCTTCCTCAGTCTCGTTTTTAAAATTTTTATTATCATAATAAATAATGAAAATTAAATTAGATTAATTAAAATTTAATTAAACAAGTATTTAAATCAAACTGACACAATTTAACTATTTTGTGCTGACGGATTCGTCATCTTTTGTAGGGTTGTAAACATAAAAGCTATTTTGAAGGTTTAAAGTGTTAGTAAAATCACTTTGAGGGTTTATAGTGTTAGTGAAATTCTCTCGAGGTTTAAAGTGCTACTCAGTGATACTTTGAAGGTTAAATATGTGATTTTCCCATTTATCTTTTATATATATATACCAATACCATAGTGTTAAGTGTCTAAATATATATTATCTTAAATAAGAATTTCAAATCAAATTAGCAATACTTTTTTTTTTGGTTGATTCCAGTAACGGAATCGAATATCTAGTTTGACATCGTGATTTCAGACACAACTTTTAACTTTAGTGTTCGGAATAATTATACATTTCGGTAATATCTATAAACTATATTCCAATATATAAGTTCAACTGTATGTAAGTTGGTGCATGCCGCATGCCTGGTCTTTTTTGTTTCTCATTAATCATTAAAAATTAACTAACTATTTCGTGATTTCAGATTTTGTTTAATATTCTCAAACACACATAAACACAGTACTGTACTTTCTCATATCGTTATCTAATATTGAATTTTCGTCAGCTTATATTATGGAAATGGAATCCATGAATAGCTTATAATGCTTTGATTTAAAAACATAATACAGGATAAGATATAAAATTACACGTTTAAGCCATAAGGTTTTTATTTTATGTCATGTTTAAACATAACACAGGAATTTACCATTAGATTAGATGTCTAATAAATGTTATCAACTTTAACAAAAAAAAAAAAAAATGTTATCAAGAAGGATTTTGGTTATCGCGAACATTAATTACGTACGTAACGGTAATTATTTCTTATTACAAGGAGTATAATTTTATTCTTACATATTCTCATCGACTTTTGATCAACCACACTTGCAGGTTTAAGATTCGGTATACAGTATATAATAATTTATAGTACTACTATTCTTAAACTTTACATTATACGAAACAAGAAAAGCTCAAAAAGAGAAAAAGTAAAATGGGGAAAAAGGGTAAAAAGTAAAGAACAAGGGTCAAAATGTACAAAAGTGAAAAGTCTGGGGGAGAGTGCATTTTGAGAGTCATAAAAGTGAGGGGACCTTTTAAACTTACTGCAAACTTCACAGATTTTGCATCTTCTCTTTACTCTTTAGCCCTCACTTTCTTGCTTCTCTTTTTTTTTTTATGTCTCAGTTATAATTATTCTTTTTGTTAGAATGTTAAATTTAGTACTCAGCAAAAAGAATTTATTTACCCTGAATTTTGTTCTATGAAAAGAAAATATAAAACTGAAGAGTAAAAATGATATTCAGATATTGAGATTACAATATTATGGGGAGACAGCAATTATGAATTATATGAATTTTCAATCTTTAATCTTGCATACACAAACTTTAACTTCACATTTCTCACCGGAGTTCGATTCCATTAAGTCGCGTTACTCCGTGTAGTAGGAATTAGTTATGGATCGGATCTTGTCGATCCAAANAAAATTTAAAAAAAAAAAAAAAAAAAAAAATCGCATACGCTAACTCAACACTTGTTTGAGTACTAAATTAAAAGAATTTAACTTACATAAATTATGTAGAAAATCGTCATTGTTTCTATGTTACATTGGGTGCTAACATTCATAACTCAATCAATGAAGATTCTAAATTAAAAGTAAAAGCAAAGAAAGGGACCAATTACGTAAATTCAGGTAAAAATTGAAAGATCATAGAAGTTAAGGACCACAATGTAATGTAATACTACAGACTTTGTTTAGTTTCAATCTGAAGTAAGAGAGAGTTGAACAGATAGATTCAGGAGAGAAAGTTGAAGGAAGAGACAAAGGACAATTAAAAATTTAAAAGAATAAAGTGGTCCACAGTAAAAAAACACATTTTAACTCTACAAGTTTAGTAAAGATAGTAAATAAAACCAATGCTCTTAACTAAACTTCATCGTTCAGTATCTTTCCTACTAAAAGTAAATAAATATGATTTGATACATCAAAATAATAAGGAACCAACCAAGAATGCTGTATATACATTTCGAGGCTTATTTGATCAGTTTGTTTCGTGGATTGTATTAAGAATTTTTTAGATGAAATCGGGTTGACCTGTTGATGTCAAGCAACGATGCCACATTCGACTATTGGGATCGACTGATTTTGGATATGCAATTACTTCAGGGATTGGTAAATAAGCATAGTGAGTGTTGATTATGCCTACCGTGATTCCGCTGTATCCAGCAAACGCGCCATGAACCTGTTTTTATAAGATCAAAAGCTTAATAAATTCAATGGACTTGGCAAATTGGAACATATTTTTGTTTCTACTTCTAAGCTTTTATCGTGATCTGAAGAGATGTGTGTGTGAGTGGCTTACAGCGTTTTGTCCAAGAACGGTGCAGAGGATGCCATCTGAGGCATTTGCACGGACAGCGCGAATCATGTATGTTGGATCAATGTACTTCACATCTATTGGGGTACTTATCTCTTTGAAATACTTCTTCGTCTACAAAGTAAGAATGTAAGATTTAGCAAGACATAAACTCTTTATGAGATATCTTAACCAATCTTTTCTTATATCTAACCTCTTGTTGGATGTACACACCGAAATCACCGAGTACTGTGTTTCCAGATGCATCTTTGGCATTGGTTTTCTCGAGGAAATTCTGCAACAAAATGCCAAGAAACGTAAACAAAAATATAACTACTCGACAAAGAACTCGAGTGGAGAAAAAGCTCCTTAATTGCGATAGTTACCTGTCCAGCTCCTTCTGCTACACAGATCACAGCAGAGCCTTTTGTTTCGATAAGGTACTTCAAATGCTTCAGTACACCATTAGGCCCATGAAGATTGAAGGGAACCTTGAATGAAGGAGATGCATAGGATCTCTTAGAGCAAGCTCATCAATCATGTGTAGGAAATTAAAAAATAATAAATAAGTACCTCAGGAATCAAACAGATATCAACTTGTCCACTTGCTAGAGAGGCTTGCATCGCAATGAAACCACTGTTACGACCCATCAGTTTCACAACACCAATGCCATGATAAGCACTATGTGCCTAATACAAAGACCATATTGTAAGAAACCCAAAATATCAATGATTAAGTACTTAAAAGCAAAGAGACATGTTAGTGAATATCCTATATACGAGTACATGAAAGTTACCTCAATGTAAGCAGAGTTAATAGCGCGTTGTGCCTCTTCAACAGCGGTATCAAACCCAAAAGTTTTATCCATGTGTAAAATATCATTGTCAATGGTTTTTGGCACACCAACTACAGCTACCTTTATCTTTCTCTTGCGGCACTAGAATTGAAAAGCAAGACAGAACTATAAATCAAAATGGACAAACTATGAAGATACTATACTCTAACTCACTAAGAAACCATCTTCACAAAGAACACTTAGTTTCAAGTGTTAAGTAACAACCTCATCGTGAATAGCGTTGGCGCCAGCATGAGTTCCGNATGGACAAACTATGAAGATACTATACTCTAACTCACTAAGAAGGAGAAAAAGAAAGAAACCACCTTCACAAAGAGCACTTAGTTTCAAGTGTTAAGTAACAACCTCATCGTGAATAGCGTTGGCGCCAGCATGAGTTCCATTTCCACCCAGCACGAAAAGCATGTTGATACCTCTCTCCTAAGTAAAGTAAAGTTTCAGAATTCAGAATCTGTGATCTAAGAAACTTGGAACCTTTGTTTTTAAAGGAATGTAACCAAATGACATACCTCCATGCTGTCAACAATTTCGCTCACACTCGGGCCTCCACGTGAAACACCAAGCAAGCTTCCTCCAGACAGATGAATATTCTGAACCACTTTCCTTGATAACTGAAGAACAAGAGCAAAAGATAAGATAAACAGAAATAGAGATTCCGGTTCCGTTCTCTCTAAAGAAGAC
>OVAQ01000297.1:0-37803 GCA_900406345.1 Erysimum cheiri | reverse complement strand
GCTCCCGATGGTCGCCGTGTCGGGATCAATATAATGTCCACTAGATGGTCGTCGTGTCGGGATTAAAAAAGCTCTTGTTTTTTACGCCGAAAAAGCTCCAAAGGCACCAAAACAAATTGGATTATGCACAAGTATCGCTTAATCCAGCATTCTCGTAGTCATGGAAGCTCCAAGGTAAACAAAAAAGATGAGAACTTTCTCAGATCCGAGTAGATTAAAACCTGAAATCAAATTGCTAATTTTGTTTCTTTCCTCAGTTGGATGATTGGCTATTGTGTCGAATTTACAAGAAATCATCGGGATCTCAGAGACAATCTGCTACTCCGGTTCAAGCTTGTCGTGAAGAGTATAGCACGAACGGATCGTCGTCGTCTCAACTTGACGACGTTCTTGATTCAAAACTCATAGGGGCAGTTTCGTCATCTGGTCAATGCTACTTTCAACATCATGTGGCATTAGTGGAAAGAGAAATACAATGTGTCATTTTCAAAAAGAAATCAAAATTTTTGTGGCATTTTGGTTAGAAAACTCTAAAAGTAAACTATATAATTTTTTTTGTGGGGATTGTAAGGCTGATTAAGAGAAGGAGAGATAACAGGATGAGGAGAAGGGAGAGAATTCGAACTACATATTTTTGACAACCAACTAATATAAAATTAGAATCGAACGAGAATCTGAATTGGTCTACTCCTGATCACTCCTCAGCATCCGAATGATTTGGTCTAATAGCTCTAACTACAAGGCCTCTCGTTCTTGAGAAAATATCTGGCTGGATTTTGACTTCTACTTGTCAAATAATTTGACCTGAAAGTGTTTAATAATACGTTCACTAGCTTTTTTTTTTTTTTTTGGAAGACTTACGTTCACTAGTTTTCTTTAAACTATTCAAATTAACTTGGCCGAGTTCACCCGTAACAATTCCTAGCACTCTCTTCTCTTCTTGATATTGATGTACATTTACGTTCCCGAAGCGTAGAAAATCATACATTCTAAACGTAACTAGTTCATTTCTTATTAAAGCTAATTTTTTGTTTTTTTTTGTAAATTTCAAAAACAGAAATTGTAGCTTGTAAATAAATAATAAGAAAACCAAGGCCGTTAATATACACGAATAAAGAAAGAAAGAGAAGAAAAGTGGAACATCATAAAGCAAATGATTGATGGCATATAATTCAACAACAAGGAAATGATACGATTATATAATTATCAAATCATCACTTTTTCTTATTTAGCTTTTTTGGATTTTTTTTCTAGGATGATGTGCTTTGATAAGACAAAAAGCTATGTTTTAGGAAGCGATTCTTGTCTAAATAATTTTGCTTCTTCTCTTCTACAGTCTCTTGTCGTTCAACCCAACGAAAGAAAAAGTTGAACACAATTTTTCTGATATATTTTATTTTATAGTGAAAAAAACAATTCACATAAAGATAATGGGTCTTCTCATTTGATTGTCGAATCGTATAGCTTACGGTTATATATGAATATATCGGAGGGTCCATATTAACATGAATTATTGTTATTATTTAAAGATTATTACTACTTTTCTTATAAAAAAAAGAAAACTACTTTAGATAATTGAGATATCGGATATAGCTGTTTTGCATTTTCTTTTCAAGATTTCAGAAAAGAGACAGTTTTGTCTGGACAAAACGAGATTGAACAATTATTTGGGAAATGCCTCGAGATCTTCAATGTCATTCACTTACAAAGAGAGTCTTTTGGTTCATGGTCCACGTTTTATAGTAATAATTAAACTATCATTAATTAGATAAATCTGACGATAAAGGATTCTACATGCCTCCAAATACTTTGTGAAGGAAATAATAGAGGTGGCTTGGCTACATACATACACATGTGAACAATTAAGAGTATATCTCTTCTTTACAACTCTTACTTCAAAACTTAAAAGATGGAGGAAGCAATATAAAAACGAACAAAAGATTTAAGAAGGAAATATGGAAGGGTACGTACCAAATTGATCGATCCAAAGATATATATACCAAATCCATGATAATTCATATCCAAAAAAGAAATCCATAATAAGCTTCTCTCTAATTAATCTCCATCGATCAGAAGCTTTCCCAATATACATATAATATTGATCTATATTAACTTATATTTCAAACTCACCCCGGTAATACCAGACGTTCCAACCACCTAGTTGGAAATAGGGTTTGGACCACTAGGAACCTCATGTGCATCATTTCCAAACTCTCTTCTTCTAGAAGTGCGGCTGCGTCGTGTGCTAGCCTTTGGATGTAGATCCATTGTCGGTGAAGCTGGAACCGAAGGTTCGAGAAGAACCCTCTTGAAGGGAGAAACCGCAGATGTGGACTGATGACGAGTCATGGGGATTGTAAGGCTGATTAAGAGAAGGAAAGATAAGAAGATGAGGAGAAGGGAAAGAGTATGAGAATGTGATGATTTGGTATTGGTTTGGTCACTTGATGTTGCCATGCAATTCAGAAAAAGAAATAACCACCCCCCCAAGATCCCAAGAGGGTTCAATATCCATTAACCAGCCACGAACAACTTGAGAGCTGGTCAGAGCCGCGAGATAAGCAAAACTCAAAGAAACAGAAGATGAAACAAAAGAGAGATGTAGTAGTTAAAGATAAAAGAGAACAAAAAAAGGAAAAGAAGAGAGAGAGGTTTTCAAATTTTCACACTCGTGAATTTGATTAATAAAGTAAACCAAACCATACAACGTATGCTAAAGAATATGTATGCAGAATAGTCACGAGTTATATAATTACCAAAAACACCCTTTTGTTTAAGCATCGCCTAGAGAGAATGCATGTACATATATGGTGAATTCAGACTAGGGTTTGAATAACGAGAGACAAAACTTGTTCCTAATTTTCTTTGGAATAGATTTAGTCCCTGAAAAGACTTGAAATTGTCGGTAGGTATGCCACTGTGGAACGAGCAATCTCAACGAAAAGGACAAATCATGTAATGGTATTTACGACATTTATGTGATTATCAAACGAATCTTAAAAGCTTAGACAAAAAGCAAAGGTGATAAAATAAATCAAAGGAGAGGAGGTGGAAGAAAGCAGAATTCTTGCTTTATTTTCTCTTCTTTTAATTTTCCCATTTCTTTTTATATTCTGTTTTTTATGTTCCAAGAAAATGTTTCTTTGACTAAACGTGACAAAACACCAATTGCTTATCAACGTGTATCAATACTAGTCAAAGAGAAAAATTAATTTTATAACTACAATATGCTTATTTTCTCATTATGTATTGAAGTCAAATTATACCTTGTTTTTAATATGATATATACCTGATTTTATTAATCTAGTTAATGCTACATTAGAATTATCGAGATTGCTATATACATGACTTCGGGTATGTCCTATATATCATGTCAAAATCACCGATTTTATTTGGTAGATATCACAATTTTTCTGATGGAAAATAGAGAAAAAGAAAATGGATCCTCAATTAGCCCAATGGCTATTTGCATGGTGTTACAATGTTACGACGTGGGTATACATATATACATATATGATGTTAAAACGTTTCTTTGGTTTTTGTTTTTTTTGTTGTTGATAATTTGATTTTTTTTTTTTGACGTGTATGAATTTTAAAAGTTAAAAGAATCATATATACATAGATGTGAATTCTTGTACGATTTGGTAAAAGTGTGTTCTCATACATTACCTAAAATCATATAATATTATTCACATTGGTGATTTGGTTAGCGTCTAGAAAATAAGGACTGTGATGCATTAGTGTATAGAAGAAGCAATCCGGTGGTTTCTTTCATACTATCACTAAAGAAAAAAGAAAAATTAACAGGTTTTTCAGCTTGTCACTTACTCAAAAATAAAATACTTATTTTGCATCATTTTTTGGTCTTTCTTTTATCTAAAAGATGTTTTGTTTTCAAAATAACTTGATATTTTTTTATGCTAATCCCCGACTCTACAATTTAATTGTAGAAATTAGGCTAATGGGCCGGCCAGTTGTGGCCCAAATGTTGACAAAAAATAAAAAATAACAGATCAATGTTGGGCAAANGGGGCCAAAATTTAAAAAAAAAAAAAAAAAAAAAAAAAAAATTTGGGGAAATTTTTTTTTTTTTTTTTTTTTTTTTTTTGTTGGGCAAAAATTAGTATTCTTTCTTTAGAAATATAATGAATTTTCGAGTTATTTATGCTTTATTACGCAAGATAAATGTCTACAAACACTTTTTTTATAAGAGAGACTACATTTGATTCTATTAAACTTCAAAACATCAGGTTATAACACTTTTTCTAAACTCTTCTACACTGGTCTAATGCAGAACCTAGTATAATACAAGTAGTTTACTACATCTATTTTGGTTTGTTCTTGTCATCGAAAGCACTAGAATAACCTTGTCATCAAATGGTGGACGGACTAAACCAAATAGCCTATTTGCACACCGGAAAATAGACTTGGATTTTTGGCACTGAATAAATCATGTCTCTCTGTTTGGTAATTTCATAAAAAAAGACAGATAACACTAAAGTAAAGACAATGCTAAAATATACTCCACATTAGATCATAGTGGCTTGTGGATTTGGCACTAGAAGAACCTTTATGTTTTTGTCTTTCCTTGGTTTTAAACCAAAAGCCAAAAAAGAAATTTCTGTTTTGCATTGTCATCGGTTTGTTGATTTTATTGTGTTTTGCTTCATTTTTAGAACTAAAAACAATAATAAAATCATTTGTTTCGGTTTATTTATTATTTTTCATAAAAGAGCCTCTTTGCAACACCAAACATAGACTCAAAAATTTGAATTTTCCATTGCATTGTTGCTTGTGGATTTGACACTGCATCAACCATGTATTCATGTCTCTCTGTTTGGTAAGCTACCCATGTAAAAAGAGACTCCAAGATGATATTTTTAGGGTTGACTATGGTGTCTTGTCCCATACACAAGTTATCAAATTTATGCAACGTGATGGAAAAACACTGGAAAAAGATTGGGCAAGTAAAATTCCAATACCTAATAGCATCACAGGTCCAGAAGGCCAAAGTACAACTAGATATGGGCCAAAGAGGCTAATAACAGAAACAGCATCGAAGCACATCAACTACTTTTATTTGGTTTTGTTCTCTCCAAGATTTTTGCTTTAGTACAATAGATTGTGAACACACACTCACTTATACCAAAAAAAACAACAATACTTTATGATTTAGTATCAGTAGAATGTTTATACGCCTATCTGGAATCGTCCAAGTTATTATAAACAAATAAAGCAGTAGAAACAAAGAATCAACATAACATTTATACGAAGAATTATAAACCAGTTTACAACTAATTACATGCATATGATTACCATTATAAACTGATAACCATCTTTATACACCCCATAATTTGTCTTCTCCCTTCATTTCCACTTAACATTACCACTGCCAAGTCACAAGGTACCAAGTCATTAGTACACAGAAACTGTACCACCAAGAACACTAAGATATAGCTACGTTCTAGTTTCAATATAGAACATATCAATATTCATATCTTTGCCCGGTTTGGCACAAGAGATTGTGAACACACAACTCACTTATATCTATTACTGATTCTAATAAGCAGCACGGAGATTTCAGTTTCTGAATCTCTTTCGAAGCTCCTAACACAAAATGTTCATTCACCGAAACAACAAAGCATATGCAAGAGACTATGTCAACAACATCTTCATATCACACCAGTCAAACACTCTCCTAACAAACGACATGATAATGATTATCAGTCTACTGTAATTCAATCAAATGAGAGAGATGATCATACCAGTGCCATAAGTAAGCAAACTCAAGTGCGGATCGAACCACCAATCTGAGCTTCCTCGGGGTGGAAAACATCGCTAATGGATACCGTTGAGCAGAAACTAACAACTTTATGAAACTTATTAACCGGCCAAGGCAAATGAGGCACTCTTCTCCAACTACACTTTCCATTTCCATTCTCACCACCAACAATCTCACATACACAAGCTGGATATTTCTTATGACAATCATCATTAAACACATATATAACATTCCCAGAGCCAACACATTTCAAACTCCTAAACTTGTTACTATCTTCTTCCTCATCCTCATTATCATCAACTAATCCAAACAACAAATCCTCAGGCATTACCGCGATTTCGCTAAACTCCATCGAAACTTCTTCGATTCTCCATAGATTAAACGAGAACCCACACATTCCACCAAGAACAAGCATACCATTACAAGAATTCAAGAACGCAAACGAGAGTCCAGGTGGTTTAAGCGTTTGAACATCACTCCATGTATAAGAATCCAAACAAAACGACGATATAAAATACGAATAGTTATCGAAAACATAGAATCTTCTCTTAAACAAAGCTGAAGTTAAGGTTTGATGATCCTGACCAGATCTGAAATCAGCAGGAAGTGGTGGACAAAGCTCCCATGAATCAAGAACAGGATCATAGACTTGAACAGCTAATCGTTCCTCGATATCGACTAATCCGCCGATTCGCGAAGATCCACCGACGAGGATAAGCTTAGAATAGCCAGATAGAGTGGTGAAAACGCTTAAAAGAGGATTGATTCTCGGAAATCGAACAGGAGAAGTGAATCGCCAATTAGGTTTAAGAATCGGTGAGAAGCAGAATCTAGGAGCGGTGGTGAAGAGGAAGCGATTAGATCCGACGAAATGATCGGGGGAAGAAGAAGGGGAAGGAATACGGAGCCAAGTGTTTGAGAGAGGATCGAAAGCGAAGGATTGGTTATGGAAAGAGGAAGTATTGTGAATACCGAAGAGGAAGAGCCATGGTGATGAAGATGAAGATGAAGGAGGAAGAGAGATGATTATTGAACGCCATAGCTTGGAGACGAGAGTGAAACGGACTAAGGAAGAGATTGGGAGATGAGAAAGGATTGATTCAGTGACATCGTAGTTTAGTGTGTTGAAGGTTGATGATTCGATTTGTGGATTGTTATCTGACATTTTTGGTGATTTTTTTTGGTTTCTCTGTTGATTTCGTTTTTGAAGATTGAAGAAGAAGAAGACAGAGCGAGTGAAAAGTGCAACGATGGATAATGTGTGACTCGGAATTCCCGAGGTTTTCGAAATTTTTTTAAATGATTGTTTCTATTTTGAATAATTGAAGAAATAATAAATCATCTATGGCGATTTTATACTTTAAGAAATCATCTTTTGAATTGTTATTTGAGTTTTAAAAAATACTATTGAGTTAGATTGACAATGCAAAGTTATTTAAAATCAAATGTATTTTTAACAAGGACAATTCTCATAATACTTTAAAAATAAATTTATTTTTCAAAAATACTAGTATTAGTTTTATTTTTCAAAAATACAAATAAAAATATTTTTTTCTTTCTAAAAATACTACACAACTAAAACTAAATTTTCAACTTTCAACTGTCAAAACGAAACTTTAAATCCTATCCACTAAAAACTATATTATTTTGGTCGGATCCACTAAAAACTATCGTAACTATAAAATAGTTAACCAAAAATTTTAAATTCTACACCACTAAAAATCAATTTTTGTATTTATAGTATTTTTAGAAAATAAATTTTTTAACAATACAATTTTATAATTTTTAGAAAAAAACTATCTCAAGCACTTGGGGTAGTTTTCGAACTTTTATTATATAAAAAAAATATTCTTGTCTATTACATCATTTTTTAAAGATTTTTTTATATATAATAATTTAACCTAGCAGATTTTGGAGGTTTTATAGAAAGCTTCAATTAGGTTGAAATTTCTTACAATTTTTTGTTTTGCAATGTTTTTAAATATTTTTTTTTTGTACTGCTATTTTATTTATTTATTGACTAATGAAAATAATTTCCTGCAAAGATGTGGGCTTTTTTTTTCTTTTCTTTTTGTAATAAGTATAAATGCAAAATGTTAAAAAAGAAAAATTGAGAGAGTTGGATCAAAATATTTGAATTTCCAAAGGTCCATATATGGGTCCATTAGGTGGTTGAAGGATTTTCTCCACGAGGTGGTTGAAGGAGAGGCAAAAGACATTAATGTTTGGAGGTTTACACTTTAGGATCTCACAACGTTACATAATAATAATCCAAAAGTATTTGGACATGTAATCTCTATATTATAATCCGCAACTATTACACTTTATGCATATACGACTAAACATTTTCGCTACTTATTATCAGTGGCGGACCCAGAAAATATTTTTACCGGTGTCAAACTATAACTAAAAAAAAAATCAGAAAAATTATTTATAAAAATATAAACTATTTTACAAAAATTTGATATAAAAATATAAAAAAAATTACAAAAACACGTTTTAAGTTCTGTTAAAAAATAATTAGGTTTGTGTTTTAGGACTTCTTTGGTTAATGATGGACTTTACTAATGAGATAAAAATTAAATAGTTATCTGTGGTGAACTTTTTGTAACTTTTTCAATCAAATACAAGCATTGAACCATAGTTAATGGGGTGTCAAAAACAAAAATACAATGGTTTTCATATTAGTATGCCTATAAATTATTAAAAAAAAATCAAAATCAAAATTAAAGGTTGGTCAATTGAACCCCCTCTCTTCCATGTAGGTCCGCCAGTGCTTATGATCATTTACTAAAGTATATTTCAAAGTGCATTTTCGTATATATATCAACAATTTTTCAGGTTTAAAATTTTTGTTCTTTATATTTTTACGTTTTCGAATGAATGCTCTTATGTTTATCGTATATCCAAGTATTGTATTGGAAGTTAATGAAGAACGCATAATTTGTTTTAAAATATCGTCTTTAATGATAACCGGTTAAGTGGACTATCGTGATGTCGACTTCATTGGAAAGATCTTTTATAGATAAATCAGGCTGACATATTTGTTCTCAAATGCATGTTCATAACCAGTGAGAGCATACACAATAGGAAATAGGAAATGTATGAGTGTCGGTGTGAATAATTTTTTATTATTATAATTAAAGAGAGAGAAAAAAGAGAGAGAGAAAAAAGAGAGAGAGAAAGATAGAGAGAGATAGAGAGAAATAGAGATTTTTGTAATATTTTAATACTTACATTTGGGTGTAAACTTGCACCTATGTGTTGGATCTAACACAACTTTTGCAATATTTGTTTTTATTTTAATCCTTACACCCGATGCATGTATACACCACTGCCCATAGTATGAGAGATTCATAATGTAACATCTTTATATTCTTAAATGAGTGATAGGTGACAGGCGAAGTGCATGCGACATCACTTAAATGGGACTGGTCCTTCGAAAAAAACACACTGGTCCTCCATTCTCTTCTTAGACAACAAAAAAGCTCTTGTGTCTTGGGCTTTCTTAATGGACTTATACATGGTTCATGATGAAGTCCATTAAGAAATATCAGTTTACATTCTCTTTAAAGCCCATTATGCGATCCGATCGAAAACCGTCATTTTTTGCCGGTTTTATAAATTATGCAAAACAATTTAGTAACTCTCGTAGAAATCAATGGGAATCAAGAATTTTTAAAACTTGTCAGGACAGTCAATTAATTTATAAAATTAATTAGGCAAAACCAGTTAATTTTCTAAAATCAATAAAACATTATTTTAGACACTTACATGTCGTTATAAACATAGGAGGTGTATTCAATCAAACATTTTAAGTGATTTTAATTTATGTGATTTGTTTAAAAATCACGAATCATATATTATTCAATTATAGATTGTAAAAAATATAGTGTAATCCAATGTTATTGAACTAGTGATTGTAAAATCCACTTTAGAACACTTAAAATCATATTAAAACTCACTAATTTAAACTTAAATCACTTAAAATGTTTAATTGAATACATCCTCCTAAATTTATTGTTCAATACACCCACCTTAGATTTATTGGTAAAACTATAGTTAACACATTATTTTATCTTTTCATATGCACAAAATTTGTAATGTATGTATTTTTCATGAAACTCATATTGAAAACATACATAAAAATTTTATTTGATAGTAAGATTAAATTTGTATTTATGTTTTCAATATGAGTTTCATCCTCGGAAGTAATGTGTTTATCGGATAATCAAAAGTTCGAAACTCTGCCACAAGTAATCTCCTGGATCTTTGTTTCTCGAATATTTCAGCACGAAATTTCCATTATCCAGGAGTCCACCAGCTCAAAAACTCTCTCGTTTTTTCTCTGAGTATCCCAAATGATGCGGTTCTTATTAGATCTATCCCGGAGAACGAGGTTAGCACCAGAAATTTCAAGAGTTGCGTTAGAGTTATAGAGAGGTTTGTCTCTGTTCCCGACCCAAACGTAGGTTCTCTTAGAGATATTCTAGTACCATATCCCGAAATACCAACTATCACCACAACAAAAAAATCCAAACTCGAAGACACCTCCCGGAGATAATAGAGTTACGTTTTCTGAAATATAGAAGCGATCTACATCAACATCAAAAAGAAGAAGAATGATCAACAAGGAAACCACATAAAATTTTAAATCCATGGAGAGTGGAGATTTCGATGAGAATTTTTTTTATCTCCACGATTTTACCAACTCATTGCCGGAGGAGATGATCAAAGTCCACTATGCATTTAAAGAAAAGGTATGGGTACACTGACTTTAACATTCTAGGTTTACATCAAATTTTTACATGTTCGAAACAAGAGGGCAATTCAGATTAAGAGGGAGATAGAGAAGAAATTGAGCGTACCAGTGACTACGCCAATGTCGTGAATGGAATTTGCACAAGAAAAAAGCGAAATTCCGGCGAAGAAGAAGAAGCTGGCTCGGGTCGATTACGATGACGATGGCTACAACTCCAATCGCAAGTCGAATTAGAAGGAGATGAAGGCACCATGACTGGTTCGACGAGGCAAAGTCGAATATGGCTAGAGAGAACGAGCACCACGAGATTTGAAATTCCTATATTAAATTTAGAGAATTAATCAAAGGTTCAAGTATGAAACACATAAATTGTATATAATATTCACTAATCTTTTGGTTTTCGATCATTTTTTATTTTTATAAAATTATATATCTTTTACAAATTTTATAATCTCTCAACCATTTTTTTCTTGTTAAATATTTTTCTTAAGTGTTTGACATTTACAGTTATATAGCTAATAAATTATATTAAAATGTTTAAAGATATAAGTTTATTTGAAAAATATACACTAGTTTTAAAATCAATCACAAACAATATATATAAAAAAAATCATATTATATGTCTTCATGTATATACCTATTAAAATTAACAAGAAAATCATCACATGAGTAATGATGAAACGAATAATATTGACACTTTTATGCATGGTTGCTTGTGATTTATTTTAGTTTTTTATTTGAATGTAACATAATAATCTAGTATATAAAGATTATTTTTGTCTGAAAATAGAAATAAATTTTTAAAATCTAAAATTTGTTGCACCATGTTGGAGAGTGGTTTAGCACCACTCGGTTAACCTTGATTGAACCGGAATTTACCTCCATTAAACCAACATTTTCGTCCTATATTACCACAACCGATCTCGTCAGCTCGGTTTGGCCGAACTCGTCCTCTTTGAGCTCGGGACGGATCCGAGTCGAAGATAAGGCAGAGATATTGCGGGATATTTGAAGATCATTTGGCGAGATTTCGACTAACAACTCATGGAAACCAGCATTTGATGCTATGGAGAAGATTTAGGAAAGAAGATATGCAAATCTAGGGCTTCACCACAAGCTACCTAGCTATAAAAAGGAGCTATCGGCTTCATCACAAGAGATCCGCAATTTTTACTCTAAGAACCCTAATACGATATTGGCAATAGGTTCATTTGTTCTTCAAGCTTTCTTGTTAACATTTCGAGTCTCAATCTCAATCAATAAAGAAATCCGTTTTCTACCTTGTTTATTGTATTTCGATTTCGGTTCTTAATACCTAGCACTCACACACCACATATAATTTCACATAAATTTTTAATTGAAATTATTATTAGAAACGAGCATATAATATTTTCGACGGCTCCAAATGAAAATGATTGGGTGTCTAAGATTTATTATCTACTAGAAAACCTATAGAATCTAGTTAACTCTCTTATCTTCTCTTTGAATGGATTGCAAGATACCAAAATCTCTTTAATAATTTTCATTTATTTTTCTATTGAATGATCGAACAAAACTTTTTTTTTTTTTTTTTTTTTTTTAAATAACAATATTTATTAAAAAGTGTCTTTTTGTGGGCTGATGGGCCTGAGCCCAAATACAAAAAACCAAACTCGGTTACAAAACGGGTCTAAAACGGAAAGCCTATTCCGGCGCTAGAAAATTAGATATGACCGTGGTGAAAACTATCGAAAGCAGAGGCGCCTAACACTAATGCCGGCGATTACAAGGCCGGCGGCTTTGTGGCCGGATGTTTGGAACGGACCCATCGCCGGAAGTAATCGGTTTCCGGCTCCGGCTTCGCTCCGGCGATCCACCAAACCTGCTACAAGCCTCCCGACATGCTTACGTCTCCGAATGACGGCTCTCCGGTGACAGATCCTAATCAGAGCGATCTGTCACACTCCGGTCCTTCACTTCTTCTCCAGATTCGGCGGTTCTGAGTGACCCGAGCATCTCCTCCTCGATCCGGTCCGGCGGAGCTCCGAGGCTGCAGTCGCGAGGGTGGTGGCTCAGATCCAACCCGTCGTTGCCGATCCAACCAAACTGAACGGCTTTCACCATAGCCTTTGTCAACTTCCATCGCTACAGAAGCTTCCTCCTTGGTGGCCAAGCCGAGGGTTCCATCGAGGCTCGCCGGCGTCTTCGTACCGGGGCACACGCGATGGATCTACTCGCTGCCGAGTGAGGAGCCATCGTAGCGTCTAAGGAGGCAAGGTCGAGTTGTCGGTGAAGAGGATCTGCTCACTCCTGAGTTGGCTTTTGCGGGCCCAGATCCGGCTTGAAGCTCACGAGAGAGGGAGGAAGCTATCCCACGACGCCGGCGAAAGAGTCGATGCCGGGGATAGCTTCCGACGCAAAGAGAGGAGGCGGCGGATCTAGATCTAGGTTGAGAGAAATCGAACATAACTTCATGTTTATTTTCTACCAATTTCATGGTGTTGCATGTTTGGTGAAGTATTCTGATTTGAAACAAAAATATCTACTCGTTTTATAATTTATGTTAACATAAAATATAAGTTACAAAATAGAAAATTATGTATGTATGTTTTCAATTTGTAAAAATCATGAGAAAATCATTACTCTCCCATCAAATAATAATAATAATAGAGTAATGAGAGTTTCCAACTATCTGCAAATATAAGTCATGCAAATATAACCAACTTTTTAAATTTTGTGGGACGTTCCATTGTTTTTTTTGGTTTTTTTAGGAATGTAAAAATATATTCATCAAAAACCCGGTTTACATAAGATGCATTTTTGGTTTGAAAGACAGTAGAAAAGTTTTATATCTCGATGTCTTAGCCCACAGTAGAAAAGACATAAAATGTCAAAGCTGACCATCTAGCAAAGGAAGCATTGTATTAACTCNAAAAAAAAAAAAAAAAAAAAAAGACAGTAGAAAAGTTTTATATCTCGATGCTCGGGTTAAATCCTCATATTCGAAGTCCCAAACATTCTGATTTTCCCGCCAATGTTGTAAACCATACGACTTTAACCGTCTATCGTGATTACTTTTATAGTCAAACCAAATTGACTATTCTATTTTTGGATGGAATTTTACGGTTAAACATCCACACAAATTAAAAGGAAATCTTCTATAACAATAATTAAATTCAAGATGTTTATAAAGGTTACTTCATTTTACTAGGCTATCTAATTCAATATACCAAGTTAAACTTTGGAGCTAGAAAAAAAAAGGGTAATTTTAGCAAGTTTCATCATACGAATTACACAAAAATACAAAAAGAAAAGTGAAACCATCGGAAACAATTATTATATATTAATTACAAATATTGGCAATATTGGACTTTTACTCAAATTAACTCTTGCAAAATTTGTCTAGCGATGAGTATCAACTGGCTTTCCTTGTCGTTGTCGTCATCCACATCTATATATCTTCTTCTCTTCATAACTCTAACACCACAACTACAAAATCCGTAAAATAAATTAGACAAATAAACACAAAATAAGCACAATAACAAAGAACATAAATTTAAGCAAACGTTATAAGAAAAAAAAAAACATAAATTTTTATAAGTACTACATTAAATAAAAAATATTGGTTTGTGAAAAAGAAAGTTTTAAGTATAAGAAAACATATATATATTTTTGGTTAAAATGACAAAGAAAAAAATGATCTTACATTCGGAATCAGTAGTGATCCAGTTGCCTTTTCTGGATCTACATCGGTAGAGTGGCGTAGGACCCAAGGAAACAAGTATTGCTGGTGAAGAAGCTATAGAGATGTGATCAGAGGAAGAGACTGTTGTGAAACTCTCACTACTCTCCCATCTAAGACTTATATTTGCAGATACACTACTCATCCTTTTTGTTGATTCTTCATTCACCTCTCTCATCATCTTCAACCTTCTTTTGTTTCTCAACTCCATCATTATCTATAATATTATATACGATTCATCAATAACAATGGTTCTTGATCACTTTGTGTTATCTAATGGGTTTGAGAAAAAAAAACAGACCTTAGGGGTAAAGAACTTGACAGCTTTGTCGGATTTAGCTGCTGCAGCCCATCTGATGAGCTCCTTCATTCTTAATAGTGTGGCTTTACCTTTGCTCTGCTCGCTTTTCGCCTTCTCTTTATTGGTTTCGTCTTGTTTCTCCGGTTCCACGACCTTGATAGCCTTTTTTGGATCAAACCTTGTCGATATCACTTCCTCCTTTCCTTGTGCGGCCTTCTTCATCTTTGCCATGGAGCGAAGCAAATGTTCTCTTTTCAAGCTGTTAAGTCTTCTTAAAGTTAGTGTGCTATAGAAACAAGCCTTGGCTACATCTTTTCTACACCATAACCAGATTCCTCTGTAACTCCTCTGGTTTCTATGTTTAGATCCTCTTGTAGATGATCTTCTTGTTCTTTGATCTGTGCAATCAGGATCACATTTATTAAATGGTTATGTCAGAAAACAAAATGTTCCAATATCTTAGGATAAGTTAACTATGTAGTGTTGTACATTAATATGATCTAATTACTTACCTGTTAGATCAGTATAATTGATTGAACTGGGCTCTGATCTCTCTGGTTCCTTTCCTAACTTGAAGAGCCATTGAAAGATCTGGTCAAAACCAACAAAGTTTAAACTCTTATAAATATGGTTATTTGTGTTATGGACACATGTGAATGATATGGAACACATGTGACTATGACTAACCTCCATGTTCTGACTGAAGATTCTTTTTGGTATAATATAGTAATAGAGCTTGTGTGATTATTCGCTTCTGGTGGGTCAAACGTAGACCTGTCCCAAATGTGTCAAACAGATTCTCCCTTACACAATATGATTAGAGACTTTGGATCAGAAGATGAAGACAAGAGATGACTTGGGAAACTAAAGAAGATAATAAGTGTTTTATATAATTTGTTTGACTCAATCTAATTTGGGCATTGTAACAAAGTGGGTTTTTATACATACACACATGATTCTTTGGTTGTGGGTTTTAGCTCTACTTTTGTTTCAAGGCTTTGTTGCCATAACGCGAAGCCACACACTTTTAAGTCAAGTCATTTAATTTCATGTGGTCCCTCGAACTCAAATCTTTGTGAATTAGAAATTTCTAGACCATTTATAGCATGAGTACGTACATGTGTATATATGTAGGTTATGTCAAAATGGGTGTAATATGAGCAAGCTAATAATCAAAATGGGTTATTCAGACAATTTTCCTAGTTCCTTTTTAGACAAGATAGTTATGTTTACGGTTGACCAATTTTATTCACAAAATGACCGGATGTTGTCTGCCTAATCAAGAGTTTATTCGTATATAAATATTGGGAAGGATATAGAAGAACATGCAAGAGTCACATGGAACAATTTTAGTAACAAAATATTACTAATGAATTCATTAAAATAATTGATAACTTACAAAACTAAATTTAACAAATGATACTAAAATGGCGAATAGTTGTATCTAAAGCAAACACATTTTGAGATTACCAATTCAAGTCGAATAAAATTTAAGAGAGACTCAATTTGATGTCATCCTTAATAAGAATGATGAAACATAATCATGTATTCATGTGGAAATTGTGTGTAGCTTCCTTGGTTATCGTTTTTACATGAATTTGGGTTGAAAATGATAGCAAAACTCAATTTAAATCAGTTACTAATTTCCTGTGGGGAAGACAATATATCTACCTTTCGGTATCGATTTAAATTGTAATGCCGCTCGTCAAACTCTGCGAGATCGAACGTGTTATGGTTCATGCCCGCATGTCATTACTTGTGACGTGGCCCTATCTCAACCCTCTGCATGGTTTCAAGTACAAGGCTATGATTTCGTGGTCCTAAGTCACAATTATGATATCTGACTAATTGTCGTGGCTAGTTTTAGACACATGTCTTTCTTATAATACTCGTTGAGATAGTTTCTATGTCTCTACCCAAAAAATTGGTTACTTTGGCTTTGAATGTTTGTAGTTTTTCAAATAGTTTTTGGTTTTACATTTTCCAAAAATTCATTTTATAACTATTCAAGATTTTAAGAAAAAGTGGTAAAATTGGGTTGATTTCATTTCACTGTCTTTTTGGGTCATTTCACTGTTTTAATTTCTAGAAAAATCAACGTCAAGATTATTTTAACAAATAATTAACCAAACTAGAGAAATTTTATTTTGACATTTTCCATTTTAGATATATAAGATTAAGCTTGGTTGAAAGAAACCACCTAAATTTCATATTCGTAAAAATATCTACGAATCCATCTCCTAGATAACAAACTTCATAGCAATAATAACCAAACCAAAATAAAAAACATTTTCCATGTGTAACAATTAACAAAAGACATTGCATAGAAACCATACTTAGTATACACAATGAGCGACTTAAGGAGGCTCAAAATGAGATTTACAAAACACAAAACAATCCTAAGGCTCTCGGGTTTTCAGCAAAACCTTTTCCTTTGCATCGGCCTGGTTCTGACCCGAGAGATATTGATAGCACCTAAAGACAAAACCAGTTTCAGTTATAGTAAATGTTTCTACAACCAAAACCTAATGATTCATATTGAATTTTTTTACCCGACGATTATGCTTATCGCGGATGATTTCCGCTTGATCTAGGACGTCCAAATCTCCGTCTTCTTCTTGGAATAGGAGTAGAAGCACCGGCTGTATCGTTCTGCAAACGCAACTCTTCTTCATCATTGTTGTTATTATGTTCATCTTGTAGACCCAATAGATTCTCCCCCCAAAGGTATCGTCTATCTGAAGAAGAACGTCGATGATTCCTCCATGCCCTTGACCTGTGAGATCTTGATCCACCGCCACTGCCACTACCACTAGGACCTCCATTGTCAAGAGACCCAATCATCTGAAACAATACTAAAGTGGTCCAAAGGTCGCTCCCACCATTTCCCATTTCCCTCTCACCTGGAAACCTATCTCCGTTTTCTATAACATAGTCTCCTACTACAACAGCACCGGGCATGGCAGAACGGATTGCACTGACAATATCTCCGTACTCCCTCTGGTTCTCAAGGCGTCTCCAAGCTCTCTCTCTTGATGGATCAGTGTCTGAAGGACGAGTTGTTGGGTGTATCCTTCTGGCATGGCGGCGCAGATCCTGGTAGTTTCCAGTAAATGAGCAGGATTCTCGGGAGCAGCTTCGGTTCTTAAGATCAAGATACGTTCTTACTTCTTCTACAACCTTCCATCCGAAAACAGTACCCCGACAGAGAGGACATTTCAAATTTGTGATATCTTCCGACTGTTCTTCTTCCTCCACTCTCCTCCTCCTCCTCAGCGATTCGGAATCCCCAGCAGGTCCCCTGTGAAAATTGCTTAGACTGGCTGTACCATGCTCGTTTTGAGATTCACTATTATTTTCCCTTGAAGCTAAGTTCACCACGGGAGCAGGGTCATTTGGGGATTCAGAATGCAGTTTCTTAAACCTATCGAGGCAATTGGAATGTCGGTAACTGGTATCACAGATGTAGGACCTGCAACCTTTGTCATGAGAGCTGCACAGCAGTAGAACAGCATTATGTGGGTGATCCATGCAAACAGGACATGAAACCTCATCCAGTTCTTTGTGAAGAGCATGAGCATCAGACTCGGTACTTAATTTTCGCTTTACACCAGTCATCTTGTAAGCACCGTGTAAGCTACTCACGCATCGAGAAAGTTAGAAACAGTGAACGAGGTTTCAAAAGTACTATTGTTTTTGTCAAAAAGCAAAAAAATTCAAGACAAAAAATCATAGATGAATTTCAATCAATCATGTAGCAGCAATAACAAATAAAGAATAAATGAAACTAACAGATAAAATTCTTATGATCACATCACCCAAAAAAGAGGAAACTTAGCATACCGGACGAATCTTTACACATCAAAAGAAGTAACAAATTGTTAACTTCACTAAGAGATATAGGTTAGCTGAAAACAAACTTACCGAAAAGAGAGCAATCTTATTAGCAGCCTGTTGAAAATCTACTTTCTTACTATTTGAGCGCTGAACTTTTAACTTTATGATGCAGATCAAATGCAAACACCAACGAAGTAAACAGTATCAAACAGAAAATCTTCCGGGAATCTGAAGGACACCAAATTCAGCATAAATAACTAAACCACTATTCGTTAAGCCGCAAAGCAATCCAAAGTCCTAAAACCTGCATTGACATCCCAAAGAAGTACCGATCAAATAAATCATCAACACACCGTAGATCCACACACATATGTTCATACAAACCACTGCCAAGTTAGTAATCAAGCAACCAGTGGCATCATTATGGAAAATATAAGAAACTAGAATCCTAAAACCATAACCAATTTTTTCACCTTAGACAAAAAAAAAAATCCATCTTCCACTACAAAACCATTGATGAATTGACAGTTTTTTGGCTTAAATAAGAAACTTTTTTCAACTTTAAATTCTCAAAGTTCAAAACAACAACACAAATCCAAAGTTTTAATCATAAGTAACAATCTGGAATATAATCACAAAATTAAGATTCTTTTATTCCTCATCATTATATAAATATTAACCCTAAACCCGAATCAAAATACCCAAAATCTGTCCTTCAAATTCACAATATTTCAAAGTCAATCGGCGACAAATATATTAGTAATCAAAACCATACCTATCAAATTAACAAAGCGTTAACACAAAATAATCAATCGATCAATCAAACGTAGAGCAAGATCAAACAAAATTAGGTTAAAAAAAGACGAGGAAAATTACAAATTGGAAATTTTAGGAGTATGTTCGTCTCCCAAGGATTTGGATTTTGGATTTGATTAATCTCTCTTGTCTCTCTATTTCAGAGATTGGATTGATGAAAGATGCTGAGATTTAGGAATTTGGGTTAGGCGAAACAAAGGAGAATCGATGATTTTCTCACTTCTTATTATTATTATGGTTATCACAAAAAAACACATACCACTTTGCGTATTTATATGTATAATATATATTTATTTCCCCACATTATTTTTTAAAAAACAAAACTGCACCAAACGACGTCGTACAATTTGCGCCTCTTCGAGATGTGTTATCTTCTAAAGACGTTAACGAAGAAGGAAGAGATCGATCGGATCATCAGAGACACCATTGATGAAGTTCTTGTGCTTCGATTTGGCCGTTCCTCTGACGCTTCTTGTCTTCAGCTTGATGAAATTGTATTGATTCGTTTTCTCTCTTCTCACGAAATTCGATCAGTTTCTAATGCTGAACCCTAATTTTTGAATTTTTTAAATCTCAGCTTGCGAAATCGGTGAGAGATGTTTCGAAATTTGCTAAAGTAGCTTTGGTTGATGTTGATTCAGAGGATGTTCAAGTGTACGTGAAGTACTTTGACATTACTTTGTTCCCTTCGACGATCTTCTTCTTCAATGCGCATCACATGAAATTGGATTCTGGGTAATTTCAGATTAAGGCCGGTTTAGGTTTGATTACAATGCGGTTTGGATGGTTTAAGTTGTTAATTCCGGTTTGGTTATTATATCGCAGAACTGCTGATCATACGAAATGGGTTGGTGCATTTCACATAAAACAAGACTTTATTGATGTTGTTGAGGTGAAACAAAAACAATTCAATTTCATCAATCTCTAACAAAATTCTACAGAATTGTTACTAATTTGAATCCTTTTTTTTTTGTATTATGTATAGGAAATATATCGAGGAGCGATGAAAGGGAAGATGATTGTTCATTGCCCGGTACCGCCCGAGAGGATACCAAAGTATCAACTCTTGTATAAGGATGTGTAAATTGAAAACTTTTATTGTTCTTGCAATGCAAAATCTGTTTCTGTTTCTCATCCATTATGTTGGCAGTAATATTTACATTGACGTTTTGAGATTTACAATATATGTTTTTGTACTGTACACAGTTGAAGAATGAGAATAAATATATGGGGTTTTGGATAGAAACCATATGTGAAAATGTCCGATGAACTGACCCGTTGTGACGTTGGAAGTCAGGGTTTATTTTTCTCTTCTTTTGCTTTTAGTGATGAGTTCCATTGACATGGACCGAAGTCTGCATGTTATCTCGGTGAATGGAGGACGGGAATCAGGGTCTACGGACCAGCATTGTTCCATCAGCCTTTTCCAATCAGGAGAACAGCTTTTCGGTATGGTAGGTCGAAGTGTGTTCTTCACGATCCCGCCTTTGGGTTAAAAAGTGGAAACTGGTGAGCAAAGAGTGGCTCTACTGTTTTGAGGTAATGTGAAACTGAGTGATAGTTTTTGAACTTACCAATGATTGCTCCACAGTGCATATCTGCATAGGGTTCCTCTCCGGTTAGAATCTCCCACAGTGAGATCCCATATGAAAAGACATCGACCTGTTCAGATCAAAAGAAATATGAGTTGTGTTTTCTAATGGATGATAAAATCAATCAAGTTGGTGAAACTAATAGTATAGTGGTTCAATTAGTTTACTTTCTCGGAAACCCGGGTACTGCTTCCGTTCAAGAGTTCTGGGGCCATCCATGGAAGTGTTCCTCTCACTCCCCCAGATACCAAAGTGTTACGTTTGATTCTCGATAAGCCAAGATCTCCCACCTGATTTGATTTCATGCTTAAGTAATGGAGTCTTGGAGGAACAGTGAGAATGAGATTTGCATCAACAATATATAAAGGTCACCTTGCATATAGGCCGTTGTGGATCCCTTAAATTGACAAGTAAGTTCTCGCATTTGAGATCAAAGTGAACAATGTTCTTTGAGTGTAAATACTCCATACCAAAAGCAGCATCCATTGCAATTATTATCTTTTTTCGAGCATCAAGCAATCTGCGTTGGCATTCTGGCTTATTAATAAGTCTCTATCAGAATGCTACGGGAAATGCAGCGAATAAATCGAATTACCTGTCCTTTTTGAGAAGAGCATGCCTGAGTGACCCGTTCACCATGAACTCCGTAACAGTTGCCAAGGTTCCCCCAGTTCCATCAGGGACTATACCGTAGAATGCAACAACATTTGGGTGATGAAGATTTGATAGTATCTGTGCTTCCCTCCAGAAATCTTTGGTCTGATAAAAGAAAAAAAATTTAAATGAAGAATGTGCTGCAAAGGGGAAGACCTCAGCTTGTGTACTTCATAGATAGAATCCATGGCATGGGGATTTAACTGAGAACCATGGCAGTTCATACAAAGAAAGCACGCAAGATTTTTCTCTACTCGTAATGTGTTTTGCTGGACAAGAATAGCTATTTATGTCTTGAGTAGGACTTGAATAGCAGCAAGAAGATTAAAGGAAGAATCAAAAGATTGAGAACTAACCAAGCGTTCTTGTTCAGATGATCTCCCTGCAAAGCAGCTTTTTCTTATTCTCTTTATAGCAACATCAGTTCCTCGCCATGTTCCATGATAGACAGTTCCATATGTCCCGGATCCCAGTTCTGTTAAGTCTTCAAGATCCGCGTTCTTTATTATCTGAAGGATTTGAATGAGTAAAATTTCAATTTTAAAAGCATGTCACGCAAGAGTATCGTTTTCTGCATGAAGTCTTGTTTAAATAAGAAGCAATAGAAGCGTTGGTCAAATACAAGATGAAAAGAGACGCAACGCCAAGATTAGCATTTCCGATTTTCCAAGTCATGTGATTACTCAATTTCCTAAGTAACAAGCCTGAGTACCTGCAAGCCGTAAACACTGGCTTCCATTTCAACAAAGAGTGTGTCTTTAAAACTATCCTCTTTCTCGCCGATATTGGCTTCAGTTTCCTGTCGACAAGAGACAATAGTGAGAAGAAAGAGCCTCCCTTAACTGAAACTATAAGTTTGCAAACAAGTAAATCACTACCTCAGAGAGGAAGACAGTATCACTGCTGTTCATCTTTATGTGTAGACTGCTTTGTGGTGAATCTTGCCTTTCGAAAAATGGTGTCTTCAAATTGCAAGTTTCACTCGCTGTTGCTGGTGCTGGCTGGTTCAAATCCATGCTTAGGATTCTTACATGGCCTATACCACCTTCCCTTTCTGTTCTCTGCAGGTTAGTTATTACTGTTAGAAGCTGATAGAGGATAATCATGTATTGGGACGAATATAAATTAGAAACTTGAGTTTTTGCAATACTCACATTCTTTTGTGTTAAATCAAGTTCTAAGTGCTCTGTCTCATGAAATTTATTCCTGTTTTCTGATTCAGAGGCGATGCTGAACAAGAAATTCTCATCAGAGCATGCTCTCTTATTTAAGAAGATCCCTGAAACTTCCAAATTCCTTTCCCGGGCAGCACGAGCTTCAGGTTCCTCGTTTGTGGCATTAACTGCAATCCCTTCCTCTAAAGAAATTAGATTACCGGATGAGGTTCCAGCCAACAAACGCTCATTATCTTCCTTTATTTGTTTCCATGGATCAACAACCACTGAGGTTTGGTTTCCATATGTAGGCAACTTCTTGCTGTCCATATCAGTAGGCGTTGCTTTTGTCCCCAGCACTCTCCCTCCTAGATGAAAGATTGTGTCACTGTTCCTTCCTTGATTCTTGGTTTCCTGATTTAGATAAATCTCATCGTAATGATTGCCTGCGGATGAAATGTCTATATGCAATGTCTTGTTTTCACCAGACAGTCCTGGTCCTCCTGGACTTGGGGAAAATTTAAACATAGTCTCTCCTCCCTCAGTGGACTTCAAGTCAAGTATGTCACTTTGCGTACGACGGTCAGCTAGATCATTATTCCTATGCACCTGCACTGGCTTTTCTTGTGTTTGTTTCTTTGTAAAGTTCAATGTTGAAGATGGGCTTTGTTGTCTCTCTTGTGAAAAGTAGCTAGAATGTCCACCAGTAATCTCCAGTGTCGAGTCTGAGTACGAGTGTGGTATTCCCAAGTAAGAATCATTTGAATTTGTAGACCCAGAAAAGGAGACCTTAGATTCCTCGGGCATGCTCACTTTATCGTAGTGGACCTTTCCGTTATTCGTAGACCTCTCAGGGTTAAAGCAACGTGTATCAACATGACCGGGATTGGGAGTCACAAGTTTTTCATTGAAGCCACTCTGGAATTGAATCCCATATAGGTTCTCTGCCTCATGTTTGTTAGACTGATAGTTTACTGAAGGTAGTGGTAGTTGTTGTTGATGATATTTGGAATCAATCGCCTCGAAGCTAGACGTGTCTTGTTGAGCTAGACTGAACGAGTTATTGCTCTCACAGCTGGAGTTGTTGCCATGGAACTGTGAGTATGTACCATTTGAATCCCTTTGCTGGAATGGTGAAGGAGACACAGGAGGTGATGGATAGGAAGACATGTTAAACTGAACACCATTGAAAAGTTGATTCGGGTGCATAGCAGTAGTGTCAAGACGGACCATCTGACCCGGTGTTCGTTTACAGAAACTTGGATTGCGATCCAAATTGTTTACATGATAACGTGTATCACCAACCAAAGTCTGACCATTTATAGCTGCAGCATATTGGCAATCAGGAATGGTCTGCTGAACCTTTTTTTCAAGTTCCCCAATAGGAATCAGGAACAGTCTCGGCCTTTGTGAACCCTCAAGCCTTTCTAGTCCATTGTACTCTTCAATCATATTCTGAAGATCTTCATCCGAAGATACCGATATTAGAGAGTCAAGCTCATCCCCTGGAAGCTGATACTTAATAGAATGCAACTGTTGGCATATAGCTGATGTCTTCTTCTTGAGTTCTTCCCACGAAAGATTCTTGCGGATCGAAATAATATGCGTCTCTCCCCCTACATATTTTAGTTTTTCATCAGTAGATCTTGGCATAATCCTCCCACCAAAGCTGCAAAGAAACTTAACTTTCCCGAATCTATCGAAATCTCCTCCTCCTCCAGTATAGTTACTGGACTGAACACGCTCTGGTAAGAACACACAAGGCGCAGACATCCCCGTGACATCCCCTCGGTTAGAATTTATCTCACCAAAAGCTTTCCTAGCTATAACTTCTTTCTCACCACCTCCTACATTATTATGGTAAGCATTAAAATGAGGCATATAACCACCATTCTCAACCCGTATAGAACTCCTCGGATCTCGTCCAAAATCATACGCATCAGAAGGACATTCCGATTCAATCCTCCTCAGTTCGTGAAACCGAGCACCATTATCATACCCCGGTTGTTGATTCTGATAGTAAAGGTCCCCAAATCTATTCCCATCATTATAAGTTTTCCCTGAAAGGACAGGAGACTGTATAGGAGTATTATGATCCTTAAGAAACTCCATAGAAAACTCTTCACCAGTCTGAAGTGAAACGTTTTTATTCACATTCCTTCTCTCAGCTAAAACAGCTTGTTCCGCGTTTTGCCGAGTCCATCTATCTGACATAGTTAAACGTCTCTCTTAAACAAGCTTAATAAATCTCTGAGCTTCCATTATACAAGAGTCAAGAATCAAGATGTTCAATTTAGAAATATATTTGCACCTGAAAACATTAAAAGAAAGATAAATTAATACCAAAATCATACCTGCATGTGACAAAAAATTTAAAAAATAAAGAGACTTACAATGGTTTGAATTATGGCCAGCCAAAAAGCTAAAAACAGCCAGCTCAAAACTTCACATGTAGGGACCTGTAAAGATTTTATATCAACAAAATATCATAAGTATCATCGGATTCGCCACTTTTTTTTTTGTCACGTTAATACCAAGAAATTTTAAAACATGAATCGTGATTTCAAAAACAACAACGAAATTCAAATTAAGAATCACATCTTCTACATAATGTTGCCTCTTCTTAAAAATTCCATCATCACGATTTGAAATCAACGCCAGCTTAAACTCCGATTTCTCATTTTAAACCGAATCGAGAACGAAAATTCGCAAATTTTCCACAGTTTCCTGTTCTATACAATTCGCAATATATATATATATATACATATACATTCTATATAAACAGGAAGGAGAAGAAACAAAATTACCTTCACATTGAAGATTGGAACTGAGGAGGGTGTGGGAGAATCGAATCGGAGAGAGGAAAAGAAGAAGAGGAAGAAGAAGAATCGATGAAAAGAGAAGAAAAAAGGGAAGAAAGGAGAGGAATGGTTTACACAGTTGAGAGAGCGAAGAAGATCAACATTTTCCGATAATTAAGCGCCATCGAACTCTACCGGAACTTCCGCTGTTTTAAAATTCGCATTTCAGGGGAAACAAAACCAAAAAAAAAAAGATTTTGGAGACGAAAAAACAAAACGATGCATTGAGACGACGTCGTATCTATTTGTTCCTAATATCACATGATCCGGCCCATAGTTTGGGCCTTCTAGCCCAAAACTGTATGATTGAAAAGTGATTTATTATAAGCTTGGTTAAACACTTTGAAGTTTGAAGTGGTAACATATAAGTTTTGAGCTTGATGGTGGGTTTTGGAACTTTCTGATCTGATGTGTGTTTTGTTATTATGAGTGTTATCTCAGATTCCAGGGTTAGGAAGTTATTAAAGAGAATCAATGGATTTGTGTTTAAGAGGAAGTGACTTTGAAGTGGACATTGTTAGTGATGATGGTTCAGTAAAGGTTGTGAGTATAATAATTTTTGATGGTTATTTGAACTTCATAAAATTGTTATGTGTAAGTGAAGCTTATGCAGGTTGTGAGAAAAATCCATGGAAGGACACGTCCAAGGTGGAGATTGTTAAAGTTGGTGAAGTTTTATAATCTTTGTCATAGGCATTGTTTTAACTTGTAAGGAATGTATTTAGGCATTGTTAGAAGTGTAGCTATGATGAATGGGTCAAGTTTTAGCTTGGAGTTAAGCCCACATTTAGTAACTAGGATGCAACTCTTTGGTGGGCTTTTAGATTGGATCGTTACAAAGGCTAGATATAAAAAGATGAGAGTGTAAGAGAAATAGACGTAGGAGAATGAGGGATCATACATAAGTTGGCTTCTTCTTTTCGGAAAACTATGTATCTTGTAATAGTTCAGATCCGGTCGATGGTATTGTAAGGTTATAGTGGAGTATGCCTGGCGTGTCGCATACTCGCATCGCGTATAAACATTTTTATTGTATTCCGAAAACGCTTATAAACATTTTGAAATGTCTATTTTGTTTAAACTCACAGTATAAGAAATGAGTTAGCTAGCCAGCGTCGTTCATTTTATCCGTTTACGCTGGTTAGTAAATTGTATAAATCAATTATTATTTTCGCTCTTATATATAGAATTTTCCGTTGCAATAGAATTTTAGTGACAGATTAATGATTAGTTTCGTTGCTAATATATAAAAAAAGCATCAAGTTTAATTGGGCTCGATATGATTGCAAATGGAAAATAATAATAGAGACGTACGAGTGAATCGGAGGGTTACATGAGTCATGAGGTATTTGACCAAACCGAGGGAGTCGTGTTAGGTTGTCACTGATCGTATCACCACCAAGTTGCATTTGCAACAACCACACTTACAATTTGTTGGTTATTTTAAGAATCCCAATTGGTTTTGACTCTTGAAACATAATCTTGTTGAAAAATATCTGAATTTAGCTAAGAATAAATGGACTAACCCATTTGTCCACTTCTATTCATTACTCAACCCAATTGCAACACTTGGGGATCACATTACAATTAACATTATTTTAGAAAAACGTGTATTTTACTAGTTAAGTGCCTAAGTGGTCGATTGGGTTGCGTTATTCAAACAAATATTGAATTAAATGTTTTATCTTTCTATGTTTGAATAAGACATACTAGTACTTTTTAACCCAAACATAAAACAATAAAACATAGTTATTACTTTTTCAAACATAGCCATTGATTAGTATTGAATATCTAACAATGGAACTGATGTATCCAACCAATCAAAATTTTAGAGAAACCAAAATAGTCTCATTGTATTTTCTAAAAAGTTTCATCCACTCTATTTTACGTTTTGCCGTCATATAAAACTGGAAACACGTTTCTAAACCTTTAATGAATGCATTATTTTATGGGCAATCATAATATCATCGGTTTTATGAGTCTTTTCGGTATAAAGATAGCTATTAGTTGTTTTAAACGTATGTAAGAAGACTTAGAAGCTAGGCAAGTAGCTTCAACTTTTATATTAGTATAGATAATTGTAAACTTGGTATTATAACTATCAAGACAATTAGTAAAATTGTAAAGAAAATATTGTGATATTATAGTGACCTATGTAATATTTCAAATTTAGTTAAAAGACTCCAGTTCAAACCTGTTTTGTTTTAAGTTCTATAATGAGATTGTAAAAACAGATAAAGAATTGTGTGTGACATTATTACATATCCAACGGAAGAAATATAAACTATGGAGTAAAGAAAATTAACGAAAAAAGTATAGCAGCTATAATCCAGTGGATTATCAAATAAAATTAATCGAAGAAATGTTCATGTGTCTTGATTAACGGTGATAACCGGCCGGCCATGTGGCTTGTCTTATGTGCAAAAGTCAATGCCAAAACAAATGTGCTTCGAGTAATGCCCTCCTTAAACTTCCCACCTTTTCCATATATTATATACTTTTAATAATATAATTCTATATTTTTTCTACTAATCAAATGCATAGATTGATTTCTCGCAAATCAAAATTCGACTTACATTCGTTTTCAGGGTCCATGTAATTTATGTAATTGTAACCATCACATTTTTCATTCAAAAGTTCTTTACTTCTTTATTTCATGATATTCGATTTTCTTATTGAGAAAACCTTCGTAAGCATCAATAAGTTTAGATGCACATGGGGGCACAAATGATATGCTTATAATATAATGTCCGTGTTATATTGATATTGCTTTTATAAATGGGTAATTTATCCATAATGAGATGTCTTTTCCTGATTAGAAGCTAACCAATATGATTATTAGATAGTGATAAATTAAACGATAATACTCGTACGGCATATGGATGCAATGGCTGTCATGTGTATCTATTAAACTTTAAGAAGTCAGCTTGGTTTTTCTTTATTGGTGAAATAAAACTGAAGTAGATAGAGACATATAATATATAATATAGACCACAATTGTTTCCATAAATCAGTTCATTGATCTAAGTCATAATTACTAAATAAAAAGCGTGGCGAAAAGATAATGAATAATGTAAACTAAATAAATCATATGTGAGACTAAATGAGCCCAAGATAAATTAACATTTGAGAAATTTGATAATAAAAGATGTCTACTAAATATTTTGTCCATTTATACCTTAATTTAAAATTTGTTCCTTATGTCTAATATACTTTTACTATCAAATAAAATCACATTTTGTAAAAAAAAATATGAAAAATACATAGACAAACAATAAATAAGAAGTTTTGAAGAAAAAAGTTTTTGAAAATAATTAAAATATAATACATTTTTTTGAAGATAAAATTTGTTCTAAAAAGTGTAGAATATATGTTATACACTTTTTGTATGTTCTAAACTTTTTAGATCATATATTCTACTATTTGTACATGTTCTACGAATTTTAGAATTGATTTATGTTCTAAAACTTTTAGAATTGAGGATGTCAGCAATTCTAAAAAACTTAGAACATGTATTCTACACATTACTCTTTACTTTTTCCTTTGTAGTTCCTCTAAAGACTAAACATTGCAGATAATTAATTAAGTACTATAATACATATATTGAGAGTTATAGTTATGGTTGACATAAAAGAAAATTAATTAATCGTTTCGAACTAAACGTGTACTCAATTTAGAATTCTGTTCGAGTACAACATATAAACCTTAGATTTAATTCATAGAAATTGACTTTACGTATTAGCCAAAATCACATGCTTAAGATTATTGTAAGTTTGAGCGCAATCACATTTCTTCGCATCAATATATAATATCGTCTATATGGGTATATACATTGTACTTACTAAACATGCAAATACATTATACGGCCTTGAACAAAAAAAGACTTAAAGACATGCAAATACATTAATAAATGCATGGCATTATCCACAACCACGATGTCAAACACTTATTATAAAACGTTACCTAACCTCAAATGTCCTCAAGTCGGCGTTTTGATTGAAACTATCGAATAATATTTATAGAAAATTAAACACATAATATAAATATTCAAGCATGAAAACTAGACGTGGTTTCCATGCAATTTGTAGTACCCGAAAGGCCGAAAGGCCGAAACGACGACAATAAGAAACTTCAANGACGTGGTTTCCATGCAATTTGTAGTACCCGAAAGGCCGAAACGACGACAATAAGAAACTTCATATTATGTAAACTATTTGTTTATCAAAAAATTAACTATAATTACTAATAATCAAACCTATGTTGGTCCACTAGTATAATATCTAGATGATAGGAGTATTCATATTTAACCTATACAGTTAAACTGATACATTGTTCAAAAGATTATAAATTTACTGAAATATATTTTAGATACTTTTAGTATTTTATATTTATATTTTTAACTCATCTTAACTATTTTCTTATTACGTACATGTGAAAAATACTCTTAAGTCTTAAAGATCATAAAATAAATAATTTGTTTAAAATATCTGCATTTAACAAAAACAGATAAATTTTATAAATTCTCAAGATTTCGATAGGTATTAGAATTTGGTAAATGGTAACAAAGAACTAAACCATAAAGTGGTCATTTACCTCCCATTTTTTTTATTTTTTCTAAAATTTGGTTAAGGCTGGAAAATAATGTTTTGTAGTCAAACAAATAATTCAACCTAATTCAATACCAAAAATAAATAAAAATTCAACCTATTATCACGGGAAGACGGCGGTTAATAAACGCCGTTAAAGAAACTGATCCCACCGTAAGACAAATCCTAACGTTAAATCTGAACAATACTTAACGGAGTTAGGCTGCTTCTTCCCACCTTCGTTACTTGCCTATATATATAAGCTAAAATCTTCTTCAGCTTCTCCAAGTTAATCACATCTCTCTCACCTCCCACATTTTTCTTCATTATACACAAAGGAGAGAGAGCTTCAATATAAACCAACAATGGCGATCTCTAGCAGAAGAAGCTTCTTAGCTCTCTCAGCAACTCTAATCATTTTCGCATTCTTTGTCTGTGTAAATGCATCAACAATGTAAGCGCAAAAGATTCGAATCTTTGTACTAATACATGTTAGTGAAAGCAAAGAATTAACATTTTTGTGTTACAGGGCTCACGAAACAGAGGAGCTAAAGTCTCATAGCTCAAGTAATTCATCAACGGTTGATACGTGAGTTTTCTTTAACTTCTTAATCAATCTCAGCCGTCCAGATTTGATCAAGAAAATGCTTATACGTTCGAAAACGATGTCGTTTTGAAATACTCTGTTTTCTCAGATTATCTAACGACGACGGTGCATGGAATGAACACGCCGTTAAAAACCCAGAAGAAGTAGCTGCAATGGTCGATATGTGAGATTCTCTCTCTCTTCTAAAAATGAAAAATATTTTGTGGACATTTTTATTGGATGTTTCGATGTTATGTCAATCTCACTTTCGTATTAATAACACTTCAAATAGTCAAACGTTGTGATTCATTAAATATAATAATTTACATTAAAGACCCCAAAAATAATTAAGTTGCACCCATAAATGTTAATTCTCTATCTTTCTTTAATTTAGAAACCTTATTTTAGACCAGAAGGTCTTTCACAACTTGGTTTATGTGACACAGACACGCCGTGATCGCCATTTAAAGCGCCTCTGTCGTCGCTATTTTTCCCCACCGACGTAAAATGTAATTAATGTATATACACAAATATATCTGATTCTGTAGGTTCAACATTTATTTAAATCATCACCAAAATAGAAAACTAAAAGAAACAAAAAAAAAGAATGATATAAAAGTTTCCGTATGGTCCGTATCATATGATTCTGTATATTACTATTATTATTAGTATCAGTCACATTTATTACACCACATGTATCCTTCTTCTCCGATCCTCCACGTGATTTTGTTGAACCCAAGGGCTTTAATGTGCAATCAAAAACTTTATGGGTTAATTTGATAATAAGTTAAACACATTGTCCTCAATATGTTATTTTTTAAATTAATTCACAGGACTATCAAGAACAGTACGGAACGGAGACAGTTAGGATTCTTCTCATGCGCCACCGGAAACCCAATCGACGATTGCTGGAGATGTGATCGGAATTGGCATCTACGACGAAAGCGTCTCGCGAATTGCGCGATTGGATTCGGTCGTAACGCCGTAGGAGGTCGCGATGGTCGTTACTACGTCGTCACAGATCCATCTGACAACGACGCGGTGAATCCTCGACCGGGAACGCTTCGTCACGCCGTGATTCAAGATCGTCCGTTATGGATCGTGTTCAAACGCGATATGGTGATTACTCTGAAGCAGGAGCTAATCATGAACAGCTTCAAAACGATCGATGGAAGAGGCGTGAACGTTGCAATCGCAGGCGGTGCTTGTATCACGATCCAGTATGTGACGAATATTATCATCCATGGGATTAATATACATGATTGTAGACGGACTGGTAACGCTATGGTTCGAAGCTCGCCGTCGCATTACGGATGGCGAACTATGGCGGATGGTGACGCTATTTCGATTTTTGGATCGAGTCATATTTGGATTGATCACAATTCGTTGTCTAATTGTGCTGATGGATTGGTTGATGCGATTATGGGATCTACTGCTATTACTATCTCCAATAACTATATGACTCACCACAACGAGGTTAGCTTCTTCGTTGATTCTACTGCCTTACATTTACCAAACTGGCTGAGCTTAAATTTGCTGTAGAATCACGTTTTTGGAGTGGATTGGAGCCAAATTAGTCAGTATAGTGAACTGAATTACGTAGGTTTTTCAAGTAGATTGTGTTAAAGATGTCAAATGTGTTTTCGTCTTTTGATCTTAGCTTAATAGCTACAGAGACAAGCAGCTACGATTAACGTTTTTGTTAGGATAGTTATCANGTCTTTTGATCTTAGCTTAATAGCTACAGAGACAAGCAGCTATGATTAACGTTTTTGTTAGGATAGTTATCGACATTTTTTTCGGATGGACCTTTCGAAAGTTGAGAAGAAGTTTCTTAATGGGAATGGCAGGTTATGTTGATGGGGCATAGTGATTCATACACTAGAGACAAGTTGATGCAAGTGACAATAGCATACAACCATTTTGGGGAAGGGCTTATACAGAGAATGCCGAGGTTCTTCATCCGTGTCCTATTCTCTTTCGATGATTGTTTAGCTATAGAAATTAGGAATGCTGATTCTTATACTGTTATATCAGGTGTAGACACGGGTATTTCCATGTTGTAAACAACGATTATACTCACTGGGTAATGTATGCAATTGGTGGAAGTGCTAACCCTACCATCAATAGCCAAGGCAATCGGTTCCTTGCCCCGGGAAACCCTTTTGCCAAAGAGGTATACCATAATTTTTCTCTTTCATCAATCCTAGTTCCCGGTTTCACACCTTTGATCGAAGTATTACAAATGGATCTAAATGAAATATTTGATTTGGCAGGTGACAAAGAGGGTAGGTTCATGGCAAGGAGAATGGAAGCAATGGAACTGGAGATCGCAAGGAGACCTAATGCTAAACGGTGCATACTTCACTAAATCTGGAGCTGCTCATCCTGCAAGCTATGCCAGAGCCTCTAGCTTGGGAGCTAAACCAGCTTCTGTTGTAAGTATGCTTACCTACAGCTCCGGTGCCCTTAAATGCAGGATCGGTATGCGGTGTTAGTTAATTGTATTAATCCTCAAATCTAAGATCGAAGAGGATACTGACTAGCTGAGGGAATCAAAAGAAGAAAAATAACTTGTTTTCTTCGTTCCCATATTTTACATTTTCATTGCCTTCTTTTTTTCTTTTCTTTTCTCTTTTACCATTTAGACTCTTCTCTGCTTCCTCTCGTCAACCTGGGCCAAGCTTTGATGAGCCTCAGTGTTGTGCGACTCCAGATTGTAGTACAGTGCATCATTCTCCTTCTTCATCATTACTCTTTTGGTGTATCATCATGTATCATATATTCTTCTATCAATATAATACTTTGAACTGCTGCTTCTGTTACACCATTCTCATCGACAAATATAGATAAATCAAATCAGAATTGTTTCTTTTCTTGCCAATGAAACAAATGCATATAGCCAACTAAAGTGAGGAATTACAAGAAAAAAAGTTTGTAGAACAGAAATTGACTCAAAATGGAGTTTCGGCGTCGCTCCTGGTTTCTGTTGGGCTGTACAACGCGGATCTATTCCTCGGTCTGTTCTCTTCCAACTGCTTCACAACCTCTTCCATGGTGGGTCTGACTGTTGTAACAGGAGCACAGCATCCCATTGCTAGCTTCAATGCATGAACTAAACCTTCTTCCATTGGGCTTCTTATTCCTTTCATCGCCTCCAAGTCGAAAACCTCCATTGTCGTCTCTTCCAACACTGCGGCTTTAACCAAAGAAGGCAGATCCACAAATTCATTACCGTTCCTGCCACTCTTTCCCGGTTTCTTACCCATCAATATCTCCAAGAGAAGGATTCCAAAGGCGTAAACATCACTCCTTGGATTGCATTTCTTCATCTTGTGGAGTTCAGGTGCTTTGTACCCGTCGGATTTTGCCTGCGAGACAATCTCATCGGCTACTGCCTGTACCATTATCTTGTCAAGCCCAAACTCAGTTAGCCTAGCAAAGAAAAAGTCATCCACGAGCACGTTCTTTGATCTAATATTTCCATGGATGATAGGAACTTCTTGTCCGGTGTGAAGATAAGCGAGTCCTCTTGCTATTCCAAGTGCAATCTTGTGTCTCCTGGCCCAATTCAGAGCTGGCTTTCCAGGTTTACTTTCTGCACATCATTCAAACAACAAATTACAACACATGAGTAACTAAAATCGAGCATAAAAGATCAATGGGAAGATGATGAAGGACGAAAGCAAATACCGTGCAACAAATCATGTAAGCTTATGTTGGGAAGATAGTCATAGATGAGAAGCTTCTCTCCTCTCTTCCCCTGATAGAAAGCTCTCAACGGAACCAAATTCTCGTGCCGAATGCGTCCCAATTGTCTTATAACAGGCAGACAAGAACTTCTATCCTTGCAAGTACCTTCTCTCAATAGCCTCAATGCAATATTCCCTCCATCACTAAGCTTTGCCTTGTAGACAGTACCATAGCTCGTCTTCTCCATAACTTGTCCCGTCGCATTCAAAACATCGTCCAACGTCAGATTCTCGCCTCCTTGGAACACAATTAACTTCCCTTCACCACCCTCTTTTTCACCGATTTCATCTTCTTCATCACCTTCTTCCAAATCATCTTCACTCTCTATACTACTCTTTCTTTTCTTGTTCTGCAAATACCCTATTAACAACGAGGCCACAACAACAGCCCCAGACATTAAACCAATCACAAGACCAGCAACAGCACCTGGACTCAACCCAGAGGAACCTATACATGGTTTCAAAGGCAAACCACAAAGGCTAGGATTGTTCCCTTGGAAAGATTCTGCTCCAAACTTTGATTCACCAAAATCTGGCAACATCCCACTGAAGTTATTGTGAGAAAGATCGAGGCTTTCTAGTTGCAATACAGCTAAACCCTCAGGAACAAGACCTTCAAAGACATTACTTGAAAGATCAAGTGATTTCAGACCTTTAAACCTAGTTATATACTCAGGGAACTCACCTGAGAACTTATTACCACCCAAATCAAGAACTTGGAGATTACCACAAGTGGAATTTGGCAAAGCAGGCTCAGGCAAGACCCCAGACAAGTTATTACCATGAATCTTGAAAGAGACAAGCTTATCACAGAGGTTCCAAATCGATGGAGGCAAAGCCCCAGCTAAGGCATTACCACTCAAATCAACATCAGAGAGAGAAGAAGTGTAACCAAGCTCAAGAGGGATTGACCCACTTAAAGAATTGATGTTGAGGAACACACTTTGAAGCATAGAGAACTCACCAATCTCTCTAGGGAGTGAACCAGTGAGATTAGCAGAAGGAAGCTGAAGAGAGAGAAGGTGAAGAGAAGAGTCGTTGAAGAGAGAGTTGTTAGTCCATTGTGGTGAAGAGAGGTCACTACATTGAAGAGGAGACCCATCTGAAAATACCCATTTTACCCCTCTCCATTGACAAACCGGAACAGATGAGTTCCAAGAAGACAACAGTAAGCTCTCACTGTTTCCTTGTAGTGAAAACTTGATCTTCCCTAAAAGAAGCTTCACATCAGAAGAGCCAGTGAGAGATGTTCCACAATGACAGTGAAGAATCAACACAAACAAAAAAACATGAAGAAATCTTAAGACTTCCATGGCCATTTCTCACAAAGAGAGAGAGAGAGGTTAAGAAGAAGGGAAAGGTAATGACTTTTGAGTTGCAAGGCTGCTTCCTTTGTAGCAGAAAGAGAGTGTTGACTACTTTGTAAGCACTTTAGTCAAACATTTCAACGGCTACGATTTAAACACAAACCGGATTAGTTCCTCACCGTCCGATTTAGCTAAAAGTTTAAATCTTTGTAATCAGAAAGTGATTGCTGACCGTCCGATCAAAGGATTAGGAACTTTAAAGCGATGGACAAGAATGGTATAAATCTACTGATTACTTCTGAATTTATAAAGTTACTTTTCTTTATCCCTTTAATTGATTAAATTATTAAATTATTAGCACGCTCAAATTTCGAATTAACACTTTTTATTTTCCTGTCAAAATTATAATAAAAAAATGTTTTATCAAGGTGAAGTTATTCTGTAATCTGATTCATGGGACGTTTCCTACTCCTTGAATCTTGTCCGTAGATGAGTCATTGGAGATATGAGATAAGTGAATCAATGGTTGATGATGGGGAAGGTGGAGGAATCTTAGATAATTGTAAATTGTGGTTTCTAGAAGATTATTTGTTGGACGTATACAGAAAAATGAAGAGCCAAATTTTTTTGATAAATGGGAAATGTGAATATCTAAGTGAGAAGAAGTTTTGTTGTCTATGTCCTTTTGTGTATTTTTGCCTATTTCGAAATTTCAAGGGTGGTAATCGAGTAGACCGGTCCAAAACATATTTTAGATTTTGAATTTTGATATCAAACAAGACAGAGTAATTTATTTTATTCTTTTTTTTGTAAAGAGAGTATTTGTTTTTTTTTAGAAAAACTAAGCTTATCGACTGGAAAAAAGCTATGTTTGCATGACTACAACTACCATTCAAATCTATTTTTGAGTTCCATTAGTAAGTTTTGTTGGAAGAACTGTTGTTATGAGTTTGGCTTTTAGTAATATAGATTTGGTCTGAATCAGGTTCAGAAACAATAATTTTAGATCATAAAAAGAAGTTAATTTAAAGTAAATATCTGATGAAAATTTTGTTGCAAATCGAAAAAAAATTCTAATTGTTGTATATCTAATAAGGTGGCTATACCATTTCGAATCTCTATCTTGTTGGAAATGAAAAAATAAAATATATATCGATCCTATGTAGAAAAAGGCATAGATTAATGATAATAAGACCATAATAATTAGAGCAATATATGTTAATCCAGATATAAATCTCATGCAACTTTATGAAAAAGGAGAGATAGAAACATGAGGAATCTCAGATTAGATTACTTGACTCAACTATGTCACGTCTTTATCAACATCTGAAACTATTCAACTCCCACGCTGCTCCTTTTACAATCAACTTCACTTTCATAAGATCAGGATTTTTCATCAATTCCACTTTTTCTCAAGTCGTATGTTCTCAAGTATTCAACTGTCTCACGGCTTAGTAGTAGGGCCTGAATGGAGAAGGCCAGGGTGTGTAGTGTGGATATTTGGCAACGGTCAGATCAATTTTTTTAAAATCTTTCCGTTCATTAGGTGTGGTCCAGTTTTTTTTTTTTATGTATAACAAACAATAGACAATACATATGAGAAAAATTATAACCTCATTTTGTTTTTGTTTTTTCCCTCAAAAATAGTTTCATTACTCATTAATACAAAGGGTTCAAGCTAACCAGGTAAACGAGAAAATAATAAAATCAAAAGTGGTATAAGTCTTTTTCTCTAAAAGAAAGAAAAAGTTGTCCAATTGCATCCGCTAGTGTTTCAGGGTGATACTACTAGATAGAACCATTGCATTTGGTCCAATTCTAAAGAGGTGAATCTTATGTACCTTGAAGTTGGGTGTAATCCCTTTGGTTAATGAATAGTTGAAGTTGAGCCAAAAAAAAAAAAAGTTGTAAAAACTAAAAACGAACTACTCTTAAAATGTCTATAGCTCTTGAGCGTAAGTTTTAAAGAAGGCCCAATTATTATTTTCCTGTAAAGGCCCATCATTAAGTCTTAGCAATCAGAAATAAAACTCCACTCTTGAAAAAAATCTAAATAGAGAACCGAGTATTGAGTAAGCCAACCCATCTAGTT